>OU026147.1:40545128-40744447 GCA_907269125.1 Eristalis pertinax
ACGGGCTTCTGATCGGTTTTCTCTTGGAGTGGGCACATTGATTTTGAGTCAATGGTGTGGGTTTGGAGACGGAATCGTGCGACCTGTGTTGTTAAAAATACATTCTAATTGACAGCTTGACAACTTGTCGTATTAGGAACCGTTTCAGAGTGATACTCTGTTTATGTTGCAATTTCTGTTGTTTTTAGTAACTCTGTTCGATTGCAAGGCACGATTGCAGGTCCTGTCTCTGGTATTCACGAAACGTCAGGGTATTCTTCTTCTCAAGCGCATGAAAGGTGTGAGGTTTAGTTCACTGTAATAATCCAGCTATCGAGACGAAGCTGTTAAGGATTTTTGCCCTCCAGTCTACTTGGTGCAGGTCGTAGATTTCGCGGTTGTGTCTTCTCCTCCATTCAGTTTCCTCGAAGACGGGCCATATATTCGACGTGGACATTTTCTTTCAAAGACACCAAGAATCAGCGATGCTTACCGTTAAGCTTTCAGCACCATATAATAGTAAGTCAGAGTTTTGTATGAATATTATGTCGGTCCCTAACACCGACGTGGCGGTACAATGGGCCTACCCATGTGGGTCCTTCGAGTCGGGAGTGGAGTTGTCTAAACAACTAATCGAGATAGCAGCGGATACTACGGATATGTCCTGTGGTAGACTAACTAATTGGTAAGTAAAGCTGCCGATCGTTATGTTTTGTCTTAGGTGTTGTGTGACGGAATGAGTCCTGTATATATTTTGTCCTGTCCTCAATGTACTCAAGACCAGCTCTATTAGCTTGTTCTTCAATCGCAGTGAAAGCATCCACCACGGCACGTTGGGAACGCGCGACCATGTCGATTGCACCTATGTAACCCTACAGTTTGTCAAAAGTGAATTCTGTGTTAAAACCACGAACGGTTCAGATTTCTTTGAAACAAGGTGACCGGTGTATTGCGTATCCATATATACTCGTATGTAACGTGGTGCAACACAACCTGACCAATTTTCGCGGGATCGCGGCCATCACATCGAATGGTTCTTTGAGATGAAAGCTGTTGTATTCGATAGAAATGCATTGATTCGAAACGTGTTATTCTTCAGGATTTTTTTTTTTTGAATTACTTTTTTAGTAAAAAGAAATGATGGAAATCTTTCTTTGGACCTTTAGAATTTTTCATGTAAAGTCGGTAAAGGTGGTATAGGCCGCGACTTCAAACAGCCCAAGAAAAGGAGAGGTCGGGGATGGTTAATTCGAGCAATCTCTCTGGCCATGCCAAATCGCCAAAACGGGAGATTACGCGGCCACGAAACGCTTTCTTCATTCCATTGCCTGTCTGTTGGTATACTGCTGCTGTCTAGTTCACAAATGTCAAACATGATTGAGGTAGGATGCCATTGACAAAAATTATAACTTGTCGGGCCGGAAGCAGCACTAGTATGTGTCGATGCGGTCCAAATCGGCTTCAGACGTTGATATTCCAGTCGCCGAGCATGCTTGTCTTCCTAAATATAATAAAGATTATCGGGTGCATGTTTCCTACTAGAACATCGGCTTTGAATAGCCCTGAATGCAAACCATCTGAGCCCGTGGTTTTGTTGTTTTTTAGTTTTTGTATGGCTGTGCCGACATCTTCAAAGCTAGTTGAGAGGACTAATTAATTGACAAGAGTTGGGATTTGCTAATTCTCTAGATTCTGGTTGCCTTTCTTTAAGCCTGCGGTTAGATTTTTGGCTTTCTAATAAAGGGTGTTTTTTTACAGAGGTTGGGGACACTATTTTCACTGGCTGCCATTTTGTCAGCTGTCAAGTGATTAATTTTTAGTTCGGTTTGGCATTTCAATATGAATAGACTGACGCCTGAATAACGCTTACAAATTGTACAAATTTATTTTGAAAACCATCTGTTCGAAATACGTATCGTCCATTTTCACCATGCTCACTTTTGGTTGAATGGATACATCAATAAACAAAAACTGTCTTATTTGGAGTGATAATAATCCACAAGTGTGTGGCGAAGGTTACATTCAATGGTAACCGCTATAGAGCCATGATTACTGGCTCTTTCGTTCATCAAGTGTACAGCCATGATGTTCAGGAGATGTGGGTTAAAACAAGACAGCGCAACATGTCACATAGCACGTGCCACAATTGATTTATGCAATGAAACGTTTGGTAACCGCATAGTTTCACGTACGGACCCGTGAATTGGCCTCCAAGATCGTGCGATTTAACGCCGCTTTCTGCGGGGATATGTGAAGTCGCTAGTCTATGTCGATTAGCCCGAAATAATTGACCACTTGGAGGACAACATTCGCCTCGTTATTGCCGATATACACAAATGTTGGAAAAAGTCATCGAAAGTTGGACCTCCAGATAAGGCTACGTCCGAGCCAGTTGTGGCGGTCATATGCAAGAAATCATATTCAAATTATAATGCCAAAAGATTATCTTTCGAATATCAATTTAAAAAAAAAAAACATCTTTGTTTTATTCCATTTCAAAGTTCTATACATCTAAAAAAACACCCTTTAGAAGACTTGTGTTGTTTTGCTTGTCCTTGGACTCTTCATTATCCTTAAGCTGGGAGGTTGGGAAAGAACCTTCATCTAGTCCTGTCTTCCAGCTAATGACACTCCTCTTGCACTGGCCTTGTTCTGTGCCGCAGATCCATGGTATGCCTCGTCGGTTGCATTCTCCTCCTGCTCACACTCGTCATCATATCGCAGTGGTTTTCTTAGATATCTCGGCGTGGTTTCCTCAACCACTTTCTCAGTCGCAGTTCTAAGCCATTGATCGTCAGAGTCATCATTTATTGGTAAGACGGAATCCAATAAATTTCGCTGATGACAGCGAATTAGTGGACTTCTTAGTTAACTCGCCTGCTTAGAGTATCGGTGTCTTCATTGCTGTTCGGTTTTCACCATTTTCTTGTCTGTCAATGTTGTGTAATGCTCTTCCTCTTGTAGTATAGATGCCTGTTTGTTCGTCGGTGTGTCAATTCGACGACAATTTCTCTGCCATAAATGTGTAGCATGGGTTCTAGTACTGCAGCTACCAGTGTAGGCTTAGCACTTGCAGTTCCGATACTCACCATTTTTTAATGTAAAGGATAGTTAAGTCAAGGTCAAGTTTTTTTCTGCATTTCATTTGACATTTCTCAATTTGAACTGTGGAAAGACACATAATCGAGCAACGCGTTAAAGTTATTCAGGCTTATTATGAAAATGGGCGTTCAAATCAAAATGCATATCGTGCACTTCGTGATTTTTTCGGTCAATTTAATAGTCCAAATGTGCGTACAATCGGAAAAATCGTGAAAAAATTTGAGCAAACCGGGTCTGTAGGAGATGTGAAAACACCAGTATGCACGAGCTCGTACAGCTCGTACTGCAGAAAATATTGCTGCTGTTCGCGATAGTGTGGCTGAAGAGCCGTCCACCTCAACTCGTCGTAGTGCCCAACAATTGCACCTCTCACGCTCGTCGTTGATGAACAGTATGCATAAAGACTTGCATTTACACACTTACAAGGTGCAATTGACTCAAGAACTAAAGCCTCTTCACCATTTCAAGTGTCGTCAATGGTAAGAATGGTGGCAAGAAATGGCAACAGTGGATGATCAATTTTCGAAGAAAATCATCTTCAGTGATGAGGCACATTTTCACCTCAGTGGATTCGTCAATAAGCAGAATTGCCGCATTTGGGCGAATGGTAATCCAAGAGTGATTGTCGAAAAACCAATGTACCCACAAAGAGTGACTGTTTGGTGCGGTTTATGGGCTGGCGGCATCATCGGGCCGTATTTTTTCTAAAAATGAGGCCGATCAGGCAGTTACTGTGAATGGTGTTCGCTATAGTGAAATGATAACGAACTTCTTATGGCCCGAATTGGAAGATATGAATCTGGACGCTCAGCTAACGAAACAATGGCTCTTTTGTGCGACAACTTCAATGGCCGTGTTATCTCACGTGGTGGCGATGTCAATTGGCCGCCAAGATCATGTGATTTGACACCGTTGGATTTTTTTTCTTTGGAGTTATTTGAAAGAAAAGGTGTACGTCGATAAGCCAGCAACAATTCAAGAGCTAAAGGATGAGATAAAACGGCATAGAACCTCAATTATGCTTCAGCGTCATCGAAAATTTGGACCATCGGATGGAGGTGTGCCGTCGAGGTCGCGGCGGCCATTTGGCCGATATTTTGTTCCATACATAATTGAACCATACCAATATTATCATAATAAAAAGAAATGACAATAATTTACTAAATAATTTGTGTTTTATTAAAAATCAACATCGGCCCTTAAAATTGAACCACCCTTTACCTTACTTTGTCTAGTACATGCCAAAAGATTACTATACCACATTATTGGAGATTTTAAAAGCGTTTACAAACGTGTTTCTCTTTTTGACTATTTCTATTATGTTCACCTTCCAAGAATGTTTTCTATCAGAATTTACCTCATTTCCCTTCAGCTCTTCATTAATGGATGATACTGGCAGATTCTGTACTAATCAATCTCATTCGACTACACTTTAACCGGGGAAGTAATTAACTTTTCATTCACTTTCTTCGACTAACAATATGCTCGTATGCAAATGAACATGTCAGAGTGCAATCAAAGTCTTTGACGATTGAGTGAAACGTGCCGTAGTTTAAAACATGGCCCAAAGTTAATTTGAATAGTCTGACGATACAGTCCGAATTTGCATCCCCCCTCTCCATCACCCGGCATATCAAGCCACTCAAATGCAAAACAAATGCAAGCTTCAATCTCAAATCAGCTCTGCAGAACCCCTTCGTAGCAGCACACGCACGTATTGGATATCGATGCCGTGTCAGACACTCCGGTCCAACTATCCAATTATCACAAAATTGATGACTCACGATAATGACCCATTTCATCTACATTATTCTGGTGTCAACGATGCTGAAAGTATCCAAAGTGGACTATTCCTTGTGCCATGCGAGAACGACAACCAAACGACAGAAGCAATTGAGTTAATTTCCAAGGAAACAATATAAATTGCTGGACGATGTCCTGGTCAACTTAGTAATCCAAAAACTACCGAATCGAGATTACATCCCTCAACAGCATCACTTCGAATCAACACACCCACAGCACTCGCACTCACACACACACACCGGCAGGGACACAATCCAAATGGAATTCCAATGCAATAGTTATGTTCGAATTAAATTAAAGCCGGTCCCATCCACCAGCTTCCACCGCCTCCCCTTCCGGTTGGGTCGGCAAACCACATTCCTGGGAAAAACGCTTGTCCGCACGACGACGACGACGACGACGACGACGAGCTGCTCGCACAGTGGACGTGTAGGAGTGAACTCCTGCTGAGAAGACGAAACCGGCAGCCATGTCTGCTCGGTAGGAGTGAAATCAGTGCGGTGACATATGTTAGCTAATTCGAAGGATCGAACAAGTCCATACACGAACAGACTGAGGCGGGGGAGGAGGAGGCACATACTCAGAACAAGCCTTTTCCGCTCCTTCCGTTCCGTGTTGCCTTCGCCTCGGGCCATCATGTCCTTTTTGCAAATAAAACATCACCATCAGACCCCGCTCCCTCCATGCAGCGGCAGTCGGCACACCTTGCCTGCTAAGTACTCTGGCATAGGAATCTTGCCTCCAGAATGATTAGAATAGATTACCAGCTTCACATCTCGCCCCATTCCCCCCGCGCTTGAAAGGGCGGACGAGAAAATAAAACGAATCGAAATCCTGAAATAAAGGACAAGCACAACAGCAGTCGCAGTCAAGTGGACTGAAGTGGAACGAAGACCAACAACAACCGGCCGGGGCGGGCCATTCGGCCGGACCGGCAGCATCAGTGGCGCAAGAAGAAACGACAATTTAAGCCCGATATACAGCACTTTCAGGAAGATATAGTGCCTCGACTGAACAGGACACTATTATCTGATGAAATTGTGTGTAATTTTACGCCCATTGTGGAATGCATGAATAATGGCGACATTCAGGATTACCACCTGCCAGAAAAACTTAAATATTCTAATATCCTAGACAAAAGTTTAATTAAATTTAAGAGAACACGTTCTACGCCTGGCCCGCCGCCGGTGCTAGTTCGGCAAGGGGGATGACTTTTCATAACTTACAGACTCCTTAAAGTTGGGAGTACGACGACGACGTCCGCCGCGAGGGGCTTCCTTCGACAAAACGCTGCAGGGAGGCGTACAAATTGTGTCCACATGCTCTGGAGAACATATGCGATGCATGGATATAAATTTGTACGGAAACAGGTTACAGATGATCGATTTACGTCGATGGTTGGGTGGTGTGGTCGAAGTTAAAATTGTTGTGAAGACATGAAGTCTGATGGTTTAAGCGCAAATTATTCCAGGCCTTGAGGGGCATTTCGATAAACGAAATTCTTGGTTCAATACGGATGCATGCAGACTTCGTTGTTGTCCTTTCTGTTCGCAAATTGAGGACTCTGGCCGTCGTACTTCGTTGCGAGGTGCTACAGTTGACCATGTGCATAAGGGACACAGTTCGCATCGGTGAAAGGTTTGAGAGATGCGGCACCTGAAAGTTGTTCAGTAGTTTGTGTGACGGACTGTAGGTAGCTCCCGGTTGAGTTGAGTTGGTAATCAGGTAATAAGAGGAAGGATGAGTCTGATGTCTTGATCAGATGAGGGGAAATATTTGAGTGTCTCTTAAGGACACGTGAACTGGATGGAGGCTTACTCTGTAGGATGTGAACCTTCTAAGAGGAAGATGAAAAAAACGTATTTTCTTAAAAGCCACGTTCTGCCACATCAATTTGAACCGAAATACACATTTTGTGGGAACGGCAACAGTTACTGTGACGCTGAAGTTCGTAAAGGGAATGGGTTAAGCAGTAAGGCGTAACAAGCACGCAGCAGTAAGACGGTGGTGGAAGGTAGACATGTAGGTAGACTAGACTCGCGCCACTTAGAACTTTATGGTCCATTGTGCTGTCACACCTGGTTGACCTTTCTGCATTTTCCATGATATTGAACGTTTCGTCATTTTAAGATGTCTGTTTCGACCATTTGGTGGGTTTGAGATATTTTAGGGTATCTCTAATATTTGTGTTAGCTATCTAGCGGGGCACGTTCCACGCTTCCTGCCTTACTATCGGTGTTTCAGCAGTCTGCCACTCCAACAGGCTTTAGTTTTGTGTAGATTTATTGCAGGTCACATCGTTTGGCAGTGATTTTGATTGCTTCAGAGTGGGATGGGGTGTCACCTGATTCTGTGCAAGTGGCAGACCCGCCCTCTTTTTTGCTAATACATCGGCTCTTTCGTTGTCCGGAATACTTTTGTTCATCTATCCGTTATCTCTTTGAGAGATACACAGAGAGCAGAGTTTTACCATATTGGAATCGATTGATGGTGCTTGCACCGCATTTATGGTCACACGCAAACAATAAATCTACCGTCTATCAGACGGCCCTGATAGTTAAAGGGCTGCCTTTTGAACAGCTGTTACTTATGCATGAAACACAATGCAGGGTTTCAGTAGACGGATGGCCTTAAAGATCTCTGACGAACTAGAGTACATACCTGGCCGGTGATAGAAAAAATTAAAGGAATTAAAAGGAAATTCAGTCTAATTTTGCATTTTGCTTATAGCCTGTCCCAGCATCTATAGACCGTCCGTTTGTGTAGGATGACGATGGATAATGCACGCACTGCACTGCTACATCAAGGTCGGTAAAGACCTAACCGAGACCTCTGATGTCAAAGAAGATTCAGACAAGGCGAAGTGCTGGCATGCGACTTCTTCACCATCATTCTTGAAATAATTGTTCAAAACGCCAACACCAGAGGAACAATCTTTCAGAAGTCCGTCGAACTACTCGCATATGTCGACGACATTATCGAAAGAACGCAGCGTGATGTCAATAGCAGACTTGAGAGCATTGCTACGAATGTCGCGAAGATGGGTTTAACGGTAAGTGAGGGTAAGACTAAATATATGCTGTCAACGAGAAAGGACACCCAACACAGACGTCTGGGACAGAACGTCACAGTAGACGGATATAACTTAGAGGTAGTCAAGAATGTGTCTACCTAGGAACCTCTGTTAACTCAGACAACGAAACCAAACGAAGAATAACTCTAGCCAATCGCTGCTTCTTTGGGCTAAGAAAGCAATTGATGAACAAAGCCCTCTCTCGAGCAACCAAAGTGACTTTCTACAAGACTTTAATTACCCCAGTCCTGCTATATGGCAGTTGACGAGAGCAGTACTGCATTTACAATTACTGCGAGAGAAATTCAAAAAGTCACTAACTTATCACAAGACCCTCGAAGGATAAGTGTGAAGTGACGAGCACTGGTGTCGAGACGAATATTACGAAAGATTGGATCATCATTTCTAATGATTGTCTACTCCAGTGCTTACTTTTAAAAAATACAAAAACTTACTGTACTTTCACTGAGCAAGGCCCAACATCCTCATAGATTGTGGCTCATTTAATTAAAATTTCAATAGAAGGGCCACTGGCCTCGTTTTATCGACCGTCCGCGATGAAAGGCAGCTTTTCAGTCTCAGACCTTCCACGGGTCGTTGGCTTAAAACCTAAGGAAGTAAGTAACACGCGTTACGTACGTTATGACTGAGAGTAACCATTCGTTGGGAAGTTTCACCAAGTGCCATATTCTGATACCGCGGGAGGTGTCCTCAGATATATTTGGACTACAACGACAACGCAGTTGATTTACTTTGTTTTCCTACAAACAATCTGAAAAGAGTTACTTGCACCTCCGGAAAATGCACTCTCAACACAGATAATGAATCAATCTGCAGTTGTGACTACCCCAGGAGCAATTTCACACGTTCTCTGACAGGTTCTCAAGGAAAAAGACTGGCTCACAGCTCTGAACAAACATGTGGCATCTTCCAGCTTCTGTATCAGACAAACAGTTGAAACAAGTGATTCACCAAAATTCCTACCGTCTCTTCAATTGACTCCTGGGCACAGAATCAACCTCGTTAACAGGCGACAACGGCTGCCCATTTTCAGAGTTGCTTATTTTTCCCAAATGACATATCTGCTGCCTGTCTGTAGTCAACCTTATTCATCCCCCGCTTTCTCTCAGAAACACACTTCAAGATCCAGACTTAGATATGTAGTCTCATTTTCAGTCTACCCTCGCGATTAGTCTTCGTTCCATAGAACTTCTTGGATCATTAAATCCTTCGCCTTGCCATTCCGGCTCTGGCGTTATACTTTGTGTGTCCTTCTTTTTTTTCTGTTTTTTTTTTTATTTTTTTGTTTTAATCCAATTGACAAAGTTAACAAAACAAACAGAACTAATATTCCATTCGCAGAGAAAATAAAGAAAATTCATTTAATTTTCACATTTTAACTGTGTTTACACAATCCTCAATCCACTGTGGCAGGAGCAATGGGGAGAACCCCCGCATGTGGATTTCAATTTAATTTAATCAGCACTTTGCGGCGGCAAGGGGCGGAATAAGGTGGCCCCGTGCCGTTGGTGGCGGTTGGTCCGTGGAGAGAGAGATGGAGAAAAAAACATCCTTACATTACATTTTATTTACCTCCATCCTTTTGACATGTTCCACTGTGCTGCCGTTGTCGCACTACTCGTGGGCATAGCAAGCCGCGCGCCCCACCACCACTGCCGATGGTAATTTTTATCCATAATTTCATTTGTTGTAATGTTTGTTGTCCTTTCTTGTCATGAGAGTCTCGTCTCACAACACATCGAGACCACCACCACCGCCGCCAGAACCACACCATCGAGGCCGTCGTCGTCGTCGTCCTCGTCGTAGGGTTTCCTTAGCTGCTGGTAGGCAAACTGTGTTCATCCTTATCAGTGGATGGATGTGCGAGTGTATCCTTGTTTTTGTGGCGCCATTTAAATGTGTCTTTTTGCTACAATTTGAGGCGAAACTACAAGTAGGAACATTTTATTCGGAATATATGTGTACGAGTACACATTTCACATTCCCTGGAATGGACTATTTTGGCGGAAACTTTTTAGGCGGCAACAACAATCCAGCGGCAGCACATCGAAGGACAGCAATAGCAACAGCCAAGAGCACAGGAGCGATAGAAAAAGAGCGACGACATCAAGTTTATGCTATAAATTGTTGATACGACAACTTACGACTTATACACCATTGCGCTATAAATTCAACGAACAAATACATTATTCCTCAAGAGATACTTTTACCTCCCTCCTCTCTTCGCATTCTCTCCATCACGGAGCCCTCTCCCCATTTGATCCATCACCGAGTCTGAGAGGTGGGGAGAAGCGCCTCTCTAAAAATATGAATTTAATGTCCAAGGACGAAGAAGAAACATGGCCGAGCACGAGGACAATTGTCGGCGTTCGCTGAGTATGATGTCAGGGGTATTAATCTGTTGCCGGAGTGAGTGGTGCTCTGGTGCGGCCGCCCCATAATAAATCTTCGGGTCTGGCAATAATCGACATAATTAATGGACTCATTGATTGGATTAATTTCCTCGGAAGTGCTCTGGCCGGTGTGTACATAAGTGGTTCGATATTAATTTGTTGCACTCGAGTAATTAATTAGTGACAACAATGTGTGACCGGATAGGGTCGGACCTGGCTTTCATACACGACAAGCACGTGTATGCAAATTTTCACGTTGACTGGGGGTGGGTTAAGCGAAAGGGGCGATTGTACATATTGCTGAAATGACAAGTACACTTTGTCCTCCGTAGGTTGGGTGGGTAGGAATTCACATTGCATGTGAACTGGAGGCAAAGTGTTGTCAACAAGCTTAGTGGCGCTGAAGGAATGAGCAGCTAGGCGAATTAATGACTATTGATTGAGTCGCTGACTGATGACGCTTTCGGATTTTACACGGGTTTTTGAAGCGAATTTGGGTCAGCCATGGTCGCTGAAGGTCGACATTGGAGTGAACGGGTTGGTTAGGAGTGGAGGCTGACTCTAGTCTCAGAGTTTTGGCACATCACAGAGTATTGCCATTAACGTCTTTTTGAAGCAGAACGAAGTGTTCACACATTTGCTAAGTAGTTGTGGTTCCATCCTAGTTCAGATATGTTTCAGAGCTTCGTTGGCAACTGCTTGTGTAGGTCGGGACTAAGCCATGTGTAGAAATTTGGTATAACATATGACAATGTCTCGTCATGATGGCAACAAGTATGATACTGTGCAACCAAATTGTTCAACAGGATAGGTCAACTGATTCAGGGCTCATTTGAAAGGAAGGTAGTTAAAGTAGTAGTAGTAGTAAGTTCGCTAATTGAGCGCTGAACTGAAATATATAGCAAGGATTTTTCAGCCTTTTTATCTGCCAACTGGACCTCTGTACACCTGTGGTTATGTGTTTCGACGTGTATTACAGGAATCCAAAGACTAGAGTGCATCCGACGACATTGGAATTTTCACCCGAAACAAATCCACAGTGTATAGTAAGGATTATTCAGCCTTTCCTGGCTCGTCTTCCAACTGCCACAGCGGCCCAACGTACCTCTGTACACCTGTGGCTGTGTTTCATTTCTTTTCCTACCGCTCGTGATTTCAGATATCTTTAGATATCTGTAACAAGTCAATCAAGTTGCTGTTACGGACGGTTTATAATCTGTAAGGCAACTGGAGATGATCTAGCTGGGTGCATGCACTAGCTCATCTGTAATGAATGGTTGGAGATAAGCATGCTCAGTTTGTATCATGAAATCTCTTCTTTTCGAAATGAAGCTGAGTTAGCAAAATAAGATATAAGGTATGATTGAACTGTCAGTCCTTAAACAGAACTTGTTCGCGCTTATGGCTGTTATCATCAGTGATTGGTCGGAAAAGACCTAAACAGCCTCGTCAGTATTTGCCACTCTTTCAGTCAGGCTTGAAGGCAACAGTTTGAGGCATATTGTTCAATATGCTTACACAGCCCGATGGCCCTGAGTTCTAGTGACTAGACTAGAAATGCCTGCATAAAGCCTGTTGTTGGGGTGGTGCTAATTGTGAACGTGACTTCCAAACTTGGAAGTCTTTTTGATCAATTCGAATTTTTCTCAGCGCCACATAGAGCCACACCACGCATCAATTTTCAGGAATGAGTCTTACGTGTTGTTATGACGTGCATAAGTACAGGGCGCAAGAAGATTTGCAGATTTGGTAGCAGCGTGATGTCATTGCTTGTATCCACATCGTGTTGCCCATTTCCTTAAAACTTCACCACGGTTCTTCATGCAATTTTCAAGTTCCTAGCTCGATGGGTATTTTCCTTTTCCCGGTATGTATCTGTCGGTCTGTTCTCTGCTATGACAGCCTGTCATTATTTAGGAAAGAGTTCAAGATCTTTACTCCCACAAATCGACGGTATCGAGGACCTCCACTGTCATCTTCAAATGGGATGAATTCGTTACCTGAATTCGTACCGTTACCAAATTAAGACGACAAGCCTACTCAGTCAAGATTAAATTGCAGGAAACAATCCTTCTTGCTGTACCTGCATTGTTCATAAGAATTCTGGGACAAGAACCAGTACACACAAGCCACCTATCGACGAGTTCTGTAAAACTTTGCTGAATTCATAAAGAGTCATTTTTGGTTTCTCTTTGACAGAAAACTCTTAACATGGGTGTGTCTGATGTCTCACATTTGGCACAAACTAGTTGTTTTTCATTTCCAACACTCAGTTCGCCTGGTGCCACGATGTCTCATGCAACCTAACCTCAATCTCAGTAACAAAACCCAACTCGGGATCGAATGAATGCTCTGGTTTTTACCACCACCGCGTAATTGAAAAATATTTGATTGATATGAGTTCACATTGACCATGATCAATGGAATCTTTGGCAGTCTGTCAAACGGCCGCCGCGCCGCTGTCTCCCCTGTCACGACCGTTATGCTTTCGATTCATTTTATGAACGATCAACGGAACCGTTACAAATCGAATGCCATCACATTCGAACGAAATGAAATGAAATGTGCGGTTTTGAAATTGGCACAAAGTTGCCAGGATGCTCCCCAAGCGATGTCACCGCAGTTTATATAGCATCCTTCATAAATTACGCTCGCATCACTGCTGCCACCACACATGCACACACACGAGCGTGCAACCCATTGGAAACCAATGAGCGAATTGTGAAAATTATTCAAACATAAAATTCCAATATATGGATTCCACTAACAGGAACCAGTTTGGGTCTTCTTGTGTGTTTTTTTTTTTGATCAAGATGCCAAAGCAAAAGAGTTCGACTTTTAAGTCGTTTGCTCAAGTTTTCGTTTTTCCCCTCTTTTGTGTGTCGTCGGAAACTGGTTCGCCAGGACATATGCACACACTTGGAGGTTCGTTCCTTTGTCCGCCAATGTAATCTAGTTTATTGTATATAACGGTGTAATGGAAAACTTGTGATTTATGGATGGCTTGCATCCTGCCAGAACGAAGTGGAGTATATTTTTGCATGTCACATGGCCCTAGTGTTGGCATGCAGACAGAAGGTCCTTTTTAACAATAAATGCATCATCAGGATTCGCACACACACATACACGTAAATGGAGAGATAGATAGACCACACACCCAAAATGTGGAAAAAGAAATGAAATGCTTTCCAAAAGTGGGTAGTCAATGCGCCTCACCACTGCGTTGCGGAATGAGTGAGAAGAGGGCTGGCAAAGGGGCTTGGAGATTTAACTAAAGGAAATGTATCCCGTGGAGAATGCTCCTTTTGTACTGAGGACGATGTCGCGACGCGCCAGTGGTAAAAAGAAGCAAATACGAACAAAAAAAAAATGTAGAAAACCGCCCGAGAAAATTGCCAGTTGGAAAAACACATTTCATGACTTTTATCCTTTCTCCACTCACCCCCACCCGACCCACCTAAACCCTATAGCACACAGCTCTTTATCCCCCACCATCACCGTCACTACGACTACTTCTACCGCCTTCCTGTTGTTGTTGTTATGAATGCGGTTACGGAGGGAATTTCTTCAACGGGAAGCTTCTCAATCCGGAAACAAATGACAAAAAGAAAGCAAGGCAAAGGCGAAGAAAAAACTGAAATTTAATACTCGTCGCGATCCACAATAGTCCTTGGTGTTCCCTAATTCTATTTTCAGTACTCACACACACAATTTGGCTTGGCGACGACGGGGTATGACCAACCCTCCCACCCCTCTGCCATATTCCGCACTGCAATGAGATAAATTCTTTGAAATTAAATTTAATAGATTGTCCTTGTCGCGGTGCATATTGCAGCGTTCACACGACGATCGACGAGAATGAGAAATCCTTGTGCTTGGATTGTAAATGCAAAACGTTGAGCTGCCATCGTTCCCGACTGGCTTCCTTTGTCGGCATGGCCCGGCATCATCGGTGGCATTTGACAAATGAATTTCCGCGAATATCAGTGCTCTCCAGAAAATGAACGCGAACAAAAAAAATAAAAAAAAAAATGGCAAGGATATTTATGAACGACGTTTTTTTTTCTCCGAAATTTTTCTTCTCCACTTTTTTTCCGTTCACCCATTCATTCGCTCTTGTGTATCAAGGATATCCTTATCGCCGAATTCTTTGCATTCGAAGATGTTTTGATTAATGATTTCATCATTGGTCCTTGCAGCCCTTCCCGCTTCGGTCCATCCGGATGATGAACGAGAATGCCATGAGGCTGGTGAGCGGGTGGCGTTATTAAAGGATAAGGATAATGTTGGAATCCTTTAAAATAGTGCAAAATGATTAGGGTTATGGGTGAACTTCGCTGGGGGTTTGCTGGCAGACAAAACGCCGCTACGTTCCGGTCGGTCCTCAACGAGTGCTCCAATCAAATTTGCATAAAACATTAATGGCCACAAAGTAAAAGCATTTAACGGTATTAAGGATTTTTCATCGCACCAGAGTGAATGAGAGAATGCGGGTGTATCGCTGCCGCCGCCGCCTTGGGGAAAAGTAAATAAACCTCGAAGACTATTAGCGACACCTCTCGGCTCGGCGGCGGCAGTGACGGCTCTCGGCGCTCGCTCGTTGAAAATGAAAATGTGTTCAACGCCTCCGGTGTGTTGATGGGGCAAGGATTGTCGAGCGTCTTAAGTCCGCGGGCGTTGCACATTAGGGAACTTAAGTTCCAACCATCCCGATGGCTGGTGGTTATGTACCAGCTCCCGCCGGCAGGACGTTGGAGGACAAAAAGAATTCCTAAGTGTTTTCGGTGTAATTAAGTTCTTAATAAACCAATTTGAAGCCTTACGCGAAAGGTAGCGGTACACTGTGGCGACACTGCCGCCGACCACTAATGCTCTCTGTGAACTATATTCATCCATGGCGTCGGAGTCGGAGTCGAGAGGGCTGAATGAAGCTGAATGGCGAACAGCGGATAGCGAATGGTTTTGGTTTTATAAAAATACCCTGCACACATTTTGAACGGGTGAAAGTTCGCTAATCCGTGTGCCGACGACACGGGTGAAGTTGAATTAAGTGAATTTCACACAGATTCTGGCCGCGGTTGAAGTGGGGTTAACGTTGCAATTAGACGAGGTGAACGCTGAATGGGGGTGTATCGAAACTGGGGAGTTCCTCAGATGCTCAGTGTTGCGGGCAAATAATTAAGTACACGCGAATACGGTGGATGTCGAAGGAAGAGATTACAAGGGAATGTGGTAAATAACAGTAATGGTCATGAGCTTTAACAGAAATGGAGTAGGAGGTGCGACTTGAGGTGGAGATTTCATTAACGGTGGTGTAAGTTTGAAACTTAGCAGCGTCTTAGTTAAGAGTGGGTAATCTGATGAGATTTTGCCCTTCTTGGTAATAAGGGGATGTGGGGAGAGGTTGACAAGTGATTAGGGAGCTAAGAACGCCTCGCCGACAATGAAGACAGGAACCATTCATCGGAATAAGGGACTTACTTACTTACTTAAGGTGGCGCTACAGTCCGGGGTGGACCTGGGCCTCAACCAACAAGCGTCTCCAGCCAGCTCGATCTTTAGCTAGCTGTCTCCAGTTTCGCACGCATAGTTGGTTGAGGTCCCTTTCCACTTGCGTGCGCCACCTGAGTCGCGGTCTTCCTCTACTGCGCCGTCCCTCGGGGGTGGATTCGAAGACTTTTCGGGCCGGAGTATTGGTTTCCATCCGCTCTTCATGACCTAGCCATCTCAGTCTTTGGATCTTCACTCTTCTGGTGCCTAGGTAGACAAAGTTTTTGACTACCTCAAAGTTATATCTGTCTGCTGTGACGTTCTGACCGAGACGTCGGTGTTGGGTGTCCTTTCTCGTTGACAGCATATACTTGGTCTTACCCTCGTTTACCGCTAAACCCGTCTTCGCGGCCTCCGTTGCAATACCCACAAAAGCGCATCACGCTGCGTTCTTCCAATAATGTCAATATCGTCGGCATATGCGAGTAGTTGGACGGACTTCTGAAAGATTGTTCCTCTGGTGTTGGCGTTCGAGTTTTGAACAATTCTTTCAAGAACGATGTTGAAAAAGTCGCATGACAGCGCGTCGCCTTGTCTGAATCCTTTTTTGACATCAAAGGTCTCGGTTAGGTCTTTATCGACCTTGATGGAGCAGCGTGCATTCTCCATCGTCATCCTACACAAACGGACGAGTTTGTTAGGGATGCCAAAACTAGACATTGCTCTGTATAGCTCGTCTCTATAGATGCTATCATACGCGGCCTTAAAATCGATGAAAAGGTGGTGGGTATCGATTTGTTGCTCCTGGGTTTTCTCCAAAATCTGCCGTAGTGTGAATATTTGGTCGATGGTGGATTTTCCTGTCCTAAAGCCACACTGGTATGGACCGACCAGGTTGTTGACGAATGGCTTTAGGCGTTCACACAGTACGGTAGATAAGATTTTGTATGCGATACTTAGGAGACTGATGCCTCTGTAGTTGGCGCAGTTCAAAGGGTCTCCTTTTTTATGGATCGGGCAAACAATGCTGAGGTTCCATTCATCGGGCATGTTTTCCTCCGACCATATTTTACAGATGAGTTGGTGCATGCTCCTTACCAAATCATCGCATCGGAATAAGGGACATGTCTTATTATACTTACCATCGATACCAGGCAGTGGTAGAAGGCTTTGGTGGATTTCGGAAAGGACTTCGCCATGATTTGGGTATTTATTTGTTCGTAGGAACGCGGCGTTGGAACTCCTTGCCTGTTGTGAAAGCAGCCGTAATCGAATCAGATATTTGCCAATATCTAATTTTTCACCTTGAAAATTCTCATATGGTGGGGGTAAGGATTTTTAGTTCAGACTTTCGACTGCCACAGCGGCGCTATTAGACCTACCTACGACTTCTGTACACCTGTGGTGATGTTGACGTATGTACGTGCATTAATCGAATCATGTACACTGGAGATCATTTCCCGACATCGAAATGTTCGAAATGAAAATACTACTTCGCGTTGTTGATCGGATTGCGGTCTCCCATAGAGCCCGATCTATATTTGTTCTCTTTTTCATGACTTACATCGTGGAATTGCCCGTGCAAGAGTTGCCAGTTACTAATTTAACAATTTAGGTTCATAATAGATTATTACTACAAAGTGTAGGTTCCGTTATAAGCTCCATGAGCTTTTCTCCTGTGATTTGTGTTCAAACATGCTTCTGTCTCCTTCGCCGAATTTTCGGAACACTTCTTCACTGCGAGCTTCGCCTGAATCAAATGCAGCATGGAGTCTCAGCAAGATCACTGATGAACCCATATTGAGCTATATGCCTTATACTATCCCCCCCTTTCTCACGGACAAAATGCTTTGACTATTTTGTTGGAGATCTCATCTGTTCCTGGTGCATAGTGTTTGCCAAGTAAAAATAATGTTCAATAATACATAAGTATATTTGTAAGATTTGCAATTCTGCATATTGACGAATCCACTGAGGTGAAAATGTGCCTCATCACGAATCACGAAGTGCACGCTATGCATTTTGATTTGAACGCCCATTTTCATAATAAGCCTGAATAACTTTAACGCGTTGCTCGATTGTGTATCTTTCCACAAAACAATAATCTTATAAATCTTGTCAATAATCGTCGGCAGTCTTAATCGCTGATAGATTCAGAAGACAAGTTTGTTGTTGTTGAATTAACATACAAATTTATTGACAACACCGCGGTAAACTGTTCTTAGCTATCCTAGGCTACAGTGGTGCAATCGCAGCAAATAGCTGTTTGCACGCACATTGGCTATCGTAGTTCGATGTGGAAACATATTTCAGAA
The DNA here is from genome assembly GCA_907269125.1 of Eristalis pertinax. NCBI lineage: Eukaryota > Metazoa > Arthropoda > Insecta > Diptera > Syrphidae > Eristalis > Eristalis pertinax. The sequence continues at coordinate 40,563,305 of OU026147.1, forward strand.
CGAATTAGCAATTTATAAATAATATAATATATCGTATATTTTCTTACACTGGATGCCGTCTGCCTTTTCGTTTCCTTGGATACCAGTATGTCTCGGTACCCAACAGCGGAGAAGAGAATGGTCAATGACACCGACGGTGGTTCAGGCTGTAGCAGTTCTTAAACCTTGGCAGTCTGCATGATTTGAAGCCACGATATCAACGGACTTCAATGGAAAAGAAAGACCAACCAAAATCACTCTCCAGCAGACCATCAAGCACTGATAGATTGCGCGACATGTGGATTTTCGTGGCTTGAAGTGTTATGACCATCGTTGCTTTCGTTAACTGAGTTGTTTTTCCACTTACTGTGGAGCTCGTCTCTCTTTTTGCACATTCTAAGTATATCACGGGTCACCATCGTTACGATTTCTAGTCCTGTTTGTTATTTTTTAAGAATAGTTTGATTAATAACATACGTCAAACCCTTAGATACCATTGTTTCTAAATATTTGTTGACAACTAGTACCTATCCAGAAACCCCCTGCGGTTTAGCAGACCCAATCCGCAACTAGTTTGGGTCTGCAACAAGAAAGACTCGGTCGGATTGCGATTCGGAACATTCTGTTGAGATGCCTAAAGTCTCAGCAATCTCAGGCAGCCTAGTCCGATCTTAAAAAAAACCTAATGAACAGTCGCCTGTTTTTGGTACTTTTCTAGATCCCCAGAAATTGACCAGCTCGCCAGGCACTCGACAAGATTGCATCTCTCTCGCTACATAGGCAGGCCAAGTCGAGCTATCTTGTATGACTGGCATAACCTGAGTGCACTCTTAGCCACTTGTAACGGAGTCGGATGTCGCTGAAGAAAGATACGTTCAAAATGTACCGATTAAGTGTAAGACTCAACGTCAAGTAATCTAAATATTACTCCTTTGGCCTATTTACTATCTTTGTCAGTCCTCACTTGTATTCGCAAGGGCCTACGACGCATACTCTCGAAGGAATGAATTTCAGAGGAGTGATAACTAATCACAATAAGCCTTCAAAGCACCAACCAAAAAAGATTAGAAATGAGCCTCTAATGAGCGGCATTGCACCAAACGAATGCCAACAGCTTCTCATTTCCCTTTGCCAGTGAAAATGTGAATTAATGTGAAATCTTGCCGCAACCTATTCGCATGAGTGGTGGATAAATTGAGTTTCCCGCTCATTTGGTTGCAAATGCCACTGTTAAACACACGCCCACGCCTTCACTCCCAGCCGCAACGCATTAATATAAACATTTATTCCAGCATATCCTTGAAGAATGACATCAACAACACTGATACTCGGATATGTCACTCTGTCGCAGATACGCGGCACGGCAAAATATAACCGTCTTCTCGTGATAAGGTTCCTTTTGATTTCTTTTCTCGTCTATCATGGTGGGGGATAAGGGCCTAGCGGCAACGCACAAACCTCACGTTCGCGTGTGTTCCTGTGGCGACAGGCGACAACTACGACAAATGTGAACCGTGTGCTTTCTTTTTCTCATCCTTGTGTTTTTTTTTTGTTTCTTTCTTTTTTTCTGTTCAGTTTGTATCCCCTTTTGTGAATGCACCCCGCATATGAATGAGGAAAGGGCCGCCCATCCACACATCCCCATCCTTCGGTGCGATATCCTTATCACCTCAAACATGTCCCACAAAGTGTTTGATATGCCAGCAGATCGGCATCGGCGACAGTTAAAAGAAGGAATATGGAGGAACGCCTGCCAGGAATTAACACTCTAGATGTTTATCCAGTGCGTGTGCCTGGTTGCGGATCACAGTTGTTGGTGGGTGGGGGTGAACAAAATGAACCCCCCCCCCTCCCTACCCACCAATACGGCTGTCATTCTCTGCAGCCGCCAGCCACAAATGAATCATTTTTTAAGTACATCCTTGATAAATACCCTCAAAAGGACTCGTATGATGAGGTATGCTGTTGGTGGCTGAGGGGCGGCAACAGAAGATGCACGAGAAACACGAACAAAGACGATGCACGTGGGGCACATCTGAGCAAATGAAGACAACCATCTCGTGCTCTCTCATTCTCGCTCGTTCTGCCTCTGTCCCCTCACCCTTCAGAGAGAGAAAAGCGGGAAACAAATGTTCCAAGATGAATGGAAACTCACAGTTAAAGTGGCACACGCTTTATTAGAGAACACCAGGATGGATGTTTAATCCGAATGGAACCCGACAGCAACACCACCAGCAACAGGATCTGAGCGCTAGTATCCTCAGGCGCAATCCACCACCCTGCCATCGTGGATGGTGCGAGAAAGACTGAGTGTTGCGCGACACTATTAGATGCGAAAACAGGCACCACCCACAGAGAGGATGTGTTTCGTCCCCCGCCCCGTCCCATTCATAGAGTACATCGAGTGCAGACAACGAAAAAAAATCAAATCCCCCCTCCCCCCACACATTCCAGCCCCAAACATCCACCGAACACATAGACACCGCCAAATGGAAGAGCGTATCCTTCAGGGGTGTGATATCATAAAAGCATTTTTCATTTTCAGAAATGAAGCGACATATCGTTTATCCTGTTTGATTTATCTGAACCAAGGAGATTGTGTGGGTGAGATGGTGGGAAGTGGCGGGCGGCGAGGAGATTCGCGCCCAATGCAAGGGAGTTTGATAAATGTCATTCTCTGCGTTCGGTGTCAGGATATCAGCGCAGTTTGTTTTAAATGGATGTGCAGCTCGTTGTTTGTTCTTGTTTTTGTGTTTTTTGCTCTGACTCTTTTTTTCACACTCTGCTTTAGGAAATTCCTTCGCTAGTTCGTCCGTACTTCTTTTTTCCCCCCTTCTTCTCTCAAAGAGTGTGTTTGTGTTGATCCAGGTCCATCCAGCAGCATCCAAGGACGGAGTGGGCCCTTGTCCAAGAGAACAAAATCAAATAATTGAATTTCCTATTCGCGACGCCGCTATGGCATAATTTATTGCTCGAAATTAATCCTTAATCCCATTGTCAGTGGGTCCTGCGGTGGGTGGTGGTTGACGATGGTATCCTGCTGGTGGTGGTGGTAAATAAAGTTGGCAAGTCGGTGTCGGCGTCGGCGTCGGTCGGTGGTGGTACTCGGTGCGATAATAAATGCAAATTGTTGACTGACCCACCACCACCACTCATCAATTCGACCTCAATCCCCCCCCCCCACCCCAACATACAAAATCCTGTTGCTTGAATTTAGTCCCCTCCTCTGGTGTCAGCACCTCTCTTCAACAATCTTGACAAACTAAAAGAAAATCCTTGCGACTAACCTGAATCAATATTGCCTCAAGTGATTATCCCTGTTGAACGTTAATTATTAAGATGCTCTCTCTCTCTCTCGGTGTTTGTGTTGCTGTTGGGTATTATTTCGTTTTTTTTTTGTTTTTTCTTCATCATTAATCCAATCAGTTGACACCGCAGAGTCACAGCAGGACGTAATCCCACAAGGAAATGAGCTAAGGACCTGCACAGCAGCGCACAGACTTGCCAAAGCTTTGTGCTGGCTGTGTGATGAAGACCGATTGCGGGGACTTCTTGCTGGGGGTTTGTTTATATTTCTGTATTTCATTTTTTTTTTCTTGTTCGCCCTGGGATGCCGTGGGTGAGACACAAAGTGACAGCCTTAAAATTGAATATAAATTAAAACAAGAACCCAGACTCGACCAAGCGGTGTGCGTGTGTGTAGGCGCGCAGGTAAAACTTTGACGCCGCCAAAGTATTGGTGGCTGGTGCAGGAGGCTTCGTTCGTGGTGAAAAATCGTCATAACAATGTTATTAAGGAATATTATATGGATTCCCAGGCGGGTCCTTTATCTCTGGCCTAATGATTAAATGATGACAGCGCTGACATGAGACACCAGGAAATTAATGAAACGAAAATGTGATTTCTTTCTCTGCTTTGTTGGTCGCTTTCGCCGTTGTCTGGTCCCTTGCGGATTTTTGTGTGGTTCTTTTGGTTGTCTTGCCTTTTTGGTTGCCATGGCGGGAGTTTAAGGGAAAGCGAGTCTTTTAACTTCACTTGTCAGTGGGAGCCAGCAAGGGTGGCTGTCTGTGGCTTCATACTAGACATAAAACTGTGTTCGCCAAAAATGATCTAAAATGGCCACTACGCTTTCGCAAGGAAGCAGCTTTATGGCACCTTCGATAGGGAATAATTGCATATACACATACACAACTGTCTAGAAAAAGCTTCTCAAACTTGGCCGTTCGGAGTCGGCATAAAACTGTAGGTCCCATTAAGTCGTAAGAGAACAATAGCATGCACAACACGAGTGGTTGGTGAGAAGCTAGGCCCTGGCCATCTACGGGCTGTAGCCCCACCCTTATTATATTTATTATTATTATACACATACCTGATGAGATGAAAACTCACAGGCCAACACTAAGGACACGATCTGCCGGAAGGGTTGGCAGGTAGGTAGGTAGGAAGTGGCATTAATGCACTTAGGCCAAAGTAGGCCCATTGTACCGCCACGTGGGTGTTCAGATGAGAGAAAGAAAGATGAAGGTGGTTTATGACAGCCATTTGATACTCTCAGCAAATTTGGCTAGCGCTTTGACTGATCGTTTAGACTGTCGAAGAAGTAGGAGCCTATGGTGGCTTTCCTGATTGAGGCAAGATCAGGAAGACAGTTGCAAAGGAGTTAGTGAATGTTTTCCTCCTCAACCTTGTCTAGGCAGCTACTGCAGAAGTCGTTAGAAAATAGACCTAGTCTTTTTGCGTGAAGGCCTAGAAGGCCACTAGGCTGCCAATCTCTGAACTGTTCGGATATCTCGTTTGGAGATATGGAGAACGACGCCAGGGATTTAACTGCTGCTTGGCTATCAGTGAAAATGCAGATATCGCGGACAGAACAGGGCTTCGTTAATCGCCATTACTTCCCCTTGGAAGACGCTGCAGTGATTGGATAGACTAACTGATTTGTTCAGGGGTATACCCTCCGAGTAAACGCCGCTTCCACTCCATCATCCGTCTTGGATCCATCTGTGTAAAAGTGAACGGCTTTACCAAAGGGAATAGTGCCGCCATACCACAGGTCTCCGTCCATAATCAGGGTTTCGAAGCTGTTTTCTGGGAAGTGTCGTGGTGAGGTGTAGCCTAAGTGATTGCTTACCAAATATATCAAGGGGGTAGGATTCAGAAAAGTTTCCACTGTTCGACTGATGCAGATACAGGCTTATCTCTGTACCTTTCTTAGTTTGTTGGGTACCGACTTTGAGTATGGGCAACCATCCGAATACGCCGTATAAGAGTCGTCTAGTGAGAAGGAAGATTTCTGTCTTTTTAGCGTTAACACCCGAACCATTATGAGTCGCCCAGTTCCAGAAGGGATGATGATAACATAATTGGTCGAAAACAATGTGTCGTCAACGGAGTTTCGGAATATCAGACTAAATCTCAGTCTGTCAAGCGACTTACATGAATATGAAACGTTTAGCTGACCAGTCCATACACGTGTCAGTGGTGTCGCGTAGCCTTATTTATTCCCCTAAATATCCAGCAAATAACGCACGCACAGTGGGTATGCTTTAACTTTGAAGGATCGGGAATGGTGTGGAATGGATCAAATATTTCAGTAAATTGAACTGAAATTGTTTAAAGTTTTTGGTTAATATTCGTCATTTAAAACATGATCACAGTAAGGAACCTACTGGCTTCTTCACCAATGCAACAATTGTTCTCTCAACGTCTGTCCATGCTGGTGGATCTGAACTCACACAGTATCCCTCTGATAAAAACAAACTTTCTTATGACAACCAGCCGTTGAGGTTCTCGTTGAACGAGTCCGAATTCCAGTCAGTGTGATTTGTCCTTCCAACCTTAGGACATCCATTCTCTTGTACACCTGGAGAAGCGTTGATCCCCCGTTAGCCATCCTTTAAAGCCTAAGCGTGAAAAAATGACGCATTTCTCTGATCCCTTTTTACACTTCTTCCGATTGATCACCCCTCACGTGGGGCTATGATCAGAGGCGCACGTCTGTCTGAAGAACCACACTCTACCGCATAGTGAGAGTAAACGTATATTAAACATCTGATTGAGACTTCTTGTCACTTAGATTTCCCAAGGATCGTCGTGTTGCAGTCTGGTGTTCACTGAGCATCCATATTTAATCCTCTCCGTTCCCTCTTAATTTACTCTAGAATTCAAGACCGGTCCTTCAACAGAATGATGCGTGTCTGATGAAAGCAGTCTCCATTAGCCCCGACAACAATGAACATCTTGAACGATTAACCCATGAACAGCGTCATCGTGTATGGGAGACTACACATGACAACCCTCCTCAGTTCATTTCTGGTCTGATCCACGCAATGGACCTTATGTCACTGGAAATATCCTTTCAGGACCGGTTCTTACCTAACCGTCCAACCCCCGGTGGAGGAACCATCGTCATCATTATTGCCTCGACGACAAGCGGTCGGATTCTCAAGAGAAGCACATTTGCAGTGAGTGCCCCTGATTTGCAATCAATCACTGTCAAGTCCAAATGAAGCAGTAACCAACTCCTCACGTGTGTCAATACCGCATCCAGCTTGGATGCCTCATGTGATACGCACAAAAGGACACCCGGCCGGGTGTGTCATGCCTAGAGTGATTTGCTTAAAATAGCCATTCTTCAATGTGCCCGGGCTCTTCATTAGCCACCAGCCACACCTCTGTGTGACAGGGTTGTGTGAAATCGGCCAAAAGGAAAAGAATCACGAGGACAAGGGAAAAGAATAGAGGCGAACGCTTTATTAAAAGGACACGCTACTGAATAGATTTTGTCATTAAATGGCAGCAGTAGCAGCAGCAGCAGCAGCATCGGCCAACGAGCAAGCGGTGGGGGCCACAGAGGAATGAAGCTGGATTATTCTTCAAGGGATACTATACTCTCTCTATCATCGTTCCTCTTTCCTCGTTCATCGTTCCTCCTCGTTCATCGTTTATCGTTCCTTTGGACAGAAAGCAAAGCAACAAAAAAAAAACCCTTTTCAGCTTTCAATCGACTACTTATGACGGTCCCTCTTCCATTATTCTTTATCCTCCGTCGTCCTCTTCAAGTCCTCCGAGCAGAGCAATGATATATGATCGAAGGCGAATTATTAATGGGAAGTAGTTGTCAATTGTCCGATGGGATGTGGGCGGACGCCAGGCCGTGGGTGGGGAATTTACTTTACGCCATTCACAAAGGACTCAGTTTTTAACACTTTCACGATGCACAACCATAAGTGTCCTTTTTAATAATTTATTCTTTGTTATTTTTCCAAGAGACATGCGTTTTTTTTTTTGGTATTTGTTGTTTTTCCTTGGATTCGATGCAGCTGCTCGAGCATCGTCTCAACGGTCAGGAGGTCTCGATGACCAATCATTTTTGCGGCGAAGGACTTGAGAAGATGTTTTCTTTTTATCCAGAAGATGCTCTCAATTCAATTTGGTAAATTTGTTCGTCTAGCAGATGGTGGTTGGTGGTTTATGCAAGAGTTTAGCCAGAGATTGAGTGGTTCGAAGGAGGTTCCACTGCTCTGCTGGTTGGATGGTGATGCCTACGAAGTGTTGTGCATTCGTATGGATAATGATAATGGGAGGCAGAACGATTGGAGTGCCTCGTGACTTATGGCTGATAGGGTAGTCGGTGATATTGATTACAAAACGATGACTATTATGATCAATGTCAGTTTTTGTTTGGGCGCCATTTTGTTGAGTAAGACATCTGTCACTTGGAATTTGACAGACTTGGAGAGAGCTCGATATAAATATATTGTGGAAGAGCAAAGTACGGCGTAAGCCGGCTGGAACGTTGGGAAGGAATGAGGCCACTATCTCAACCCTTTTTAAGCCAGCAACCTCGACATGAATGATGTGTGCTTAGTGCCGGATAGTACGAATACTTGTGGATAGCTACATCGAGCCCTACGCTGGGGTTTCTAGAGTCATTCCCTGGTTTCCGCAACTTTTATGATTGCCAGATCCACCTCTTCCGAACAACAGACTATGCTCAAACAATATTCCCGTCTAAGAAAACTTGAAAAGATATCCTCTGAACTTAAGTTGTTGTCGTAAGCAGATTATAAAAGTCAGGGCACTAGATTTTCCAAAGATTTTCGGTAACCTTGCGACATGAATGTATCCTTTTGTGATGTACGTTATGGGCGGTGGTCTCAGAAGTCTGAGGAGTCAAAAAACATGACCAAGTACCCTGCCTAACCTTGAAAGCTAGACTTGTCAATCATTCATCCGTAACCACTGCGATGTCGATTAAGAAACGAATGTAGTGCTTCTGCTGGAAGTGCATTCCTGCTGCCATCAAGCATTCCCTTCATCTCTGTCTAATTCAATTGCTAAAAGCAAACAAAAAAGCGTGTTTTCAGACTGCGTGGTATTAGCCCTTAGCAGCAGGAGGTCAGAAAAATTCAAATTCACACTTGTCCGCCTTTGCATCGATCCATAAAGCCAAGCAACACGATAATCAGCAGTTCCGGGGGTTCTTTTATCGATTGGCAGCCCGAATTTAAAATTTGGTTGCTTGCCGCGCCTCTTTCAAACATTCCCAAATTACAATCGCCACCCGAATCCACACAGACAGGAGGTCTTCAATGACATCGTAAATAAAAGGACTTTGCCACAAGCCAATTTTAACCACTCGTAATCACAAACTACTCAACGGCCAATCGGAATCACGCCCAACGATGAAAGGGTCATCAAAATCTAAGCAAACTGTATTGGATTTAATCACATAATCTTCTCTGATCCGAAATTCATCATCATGCCAGCGGAATGTGAAGCACGCCTACACGCGTCTACACCACCCATCCACCTGGCATGACACGTGGGAGCAATGCAGCCGGCCACAATTCAATTGAATTATCTCGGATCAGCTATCCTTTTTTGGGATCAATAACACCTCGACAGCCGTCATTGAAAGCCAATTAAGAGGCAATTTCGAATGCTATTCGCACAAGCGTCCATCCATATCCTTAATCAAAGGATTATCTACAAATAACAACTAATTGTTGGAATTACAATGAAATTAGTTTGGCATCGTATATTTGCGGAACCACTACAAAGCAACAGGGTAATGAAATTAAAAATCCCCCACTCGCCATTGGCCCACTCGGCTAACCGAGTGAGTCTGCTCGACGGACAATCAATTGTGTGACGCAGCAGATGGGGTCGAGAGGGGCAAGTACACACATGTCTATGTTTGAGCTCACCTTCTGCCCGCGGTGGCTAGACCTCTGCAATTAGTCAAACAGTCAAAGGGCACATTTGGGAGCAACACCCTCTGGGGGCGCGCAAACACACAATGGCGGCTTATAACTGAAATTGCGATAATTTGGATTCATCATCAGCGCACATGGACGTGTCCATATCATCATCATCGTCCTCATCAACACCAACATCAGGCACGGCAGCGGCGTCAGTAGCAGCAGCCGCAGGACTCCCCCTGGGGTGGGTATGTCCGCAAAACGGTTTTGCGAAAAACGTTCAGGGATCAAAATGCCCGGCGGAGGAGTCCAACAAGTCTGACCTGTTGAGTGGGCAATGTCCGTGGACTTTTGATGAGCGCAGACGGATGGCAAATGAGTTAAACCGCGATAAATTTGAAATCCACCCTCCATGAGGTCAAGGGGGTGTAAGAGTTGGAGGAAGCCGTGAGTCAAGGGCGGAGTGTGAGGGTGTTAGATGTGGTTGCGCTTAAATTTGAAAGCGGATCACAATAAATTGCAACCAATGCCTAATCGTAGTCCGTCATGCGGGTAAAGCTGGTCGTAGGCACGAGCACGGTGATCGATTATAGCACTAGCACAGTGTTGTCATTTGGTGATTTGTCGGTCTTGATCGGAGAGTGGATGAGTGCCACTCGCTGGGTGGTTTTCTTTGTGAATATGTTATGCCTGATGTGTCAGGAAGTTTCACAGACTGGTTGGGCGGCAAGCTGATTAATGGTGAATGACACCATAATTTGTTGGCAAACGTTGTGCTGTTGTAATTATTTTTTCTATTGTGACTGATACACCATGGAACAACAGTCAAGTCAGTCAGTTAATTCCTCGTCGCATGGGTGCGTACAACTGAGAACTGGAACCAAATTAATTTTCTTCCGGATCCGCTGCACCTGGCAACATCGCGCCGCACCCAAAAGCGAGAGATGAGCGTGCAAGTGAATTCGAATTAACTCTTTGCACGCTCTTTGCACACACATCAACTGTTTGCGCAACTAATCATGTCTTCCGGAAGATTTGGTCCCAACACAGAACATAAGGGTTGCGGATACGACTATCAGTCCACGGTGACGGCTGCCACCAGAACTGTTGCACACGCTCGCCCACCGTCACTACCCTTAGCGCGCGCCTGCACCAGGGACGGCAAGCGCATTCAATTATAAATCGCTCAATTAAATCGAACAAAAAGTGAGCAAATTAAATCGATTAAACATTAATCATGAATGATGATCACGGACAAAGCGAATTGACACGGGGGCGAGCCGGCAAGCTGGCGGGGAGTGGTGGATGCTGGTGCTGCCCAGATGGAAATGGAATTTTCAACATTTTCATGCATTTCATAATTTTCACGATTTTCCGCGGCACCTGGTGGCGATGGCAACGAGATTGGGTTATCACCTGCCGATGGAAATGAATTCGAAATCAATGCGAACTGAAGTCTCGTAATCGGCGTATCCGTGTTTGTGAGTGTGTTGATTTTCAGTAATGAGTCACGCATGCTAATGGAGTTGAGGGCGACGAATTGGTTCGTAATGATGCCCTCGCTGAATGGGAATGATGGATGGACAAAGGATATCGGCTGATGGCAATCGTCGCATGACAGCTGGGGTCCTTGTGCGAGAAGAATGCTCTTTCGAGTGTGACACGATAACGCTTTTTCTTCATGCAGTCTAGTAGTTCAATGTCGGTGCCCATAAAATGGGCGACGATTCACTTGGTGCTTGCATTTTAAATTTTCAAATTAAATTCATTAAATTTCCATTAGGTGGTACATTTTCACTTGCAACTAGTCAGAAGTTGCAGGCAAAGTATGCATCTGCCAGTGGGTGGGTGGGTAACGATGGATGCTCTGCGAGGCTTCTGTTTTCAAATTGGAAGTACCATTCGTGGAGAGAGTTAATTTAGCAATAAGGACGTGTTCATTGCACCTTGAATAGGGTGAAGTCGGAGCAGAGCTTTGTGCGAATTGTCTTCGAAAATCATGGTTCAGAGCTAGAAAGGAAAAGATTGAGAAGCATGCGCAAACCGAATGAGAAGCTATAACTTTACGATAGTCCCATAATGTGTAGACTTGAAGGATCGGTGCTCAAGCATTTGGTGCCCCACGGAAAAGAGGACGGTGATGATTTTTCAAATGGTAAACAAGAACCACAGACCGATTTAATTTTTTCCGGATTCAACAGCAAGGGAGAAGTGAAAAAATACTGCGACCAACTTGAATGCAGAATTAGTCAGCTGGATTGGGGACTATTTGAAGTCTTTCATCGGGAGGTCAGTCTTCACAACGTTCAGTCAATCCCATACCATTATAACCACAGCCTAGGGACTTGCTATGCTGCAGTGTTTCTCTAAGAAACTCTGTGGGCCACATAAATTGCATAGCAACCAACTTGCTCGAAACGGTGGGTGACCTTGTCGACGCTCCATCAGATTAGACCACAATAAATGTACTCCTTTGTCATTGCTGCTCAGAAGTGAAGATTGAATGATTCCGACCAACATGCATGTAGTCCGTCTTGAAGTCACGGTGATATTTGATGTGCCAATCATATCACGAAAGGGCGCGGTGAAATGGTCCCCAATACCATGTAATGTCACACCCTTGGTTGATGGTGACAAACAAGGGGCTATGGGGCTCTATGAGGATCTTGGAAGAAAACATTTCAATGTACGGTAGAAAGCGAATTATTCGTAGATGTCGCGGCTAGTAGAGTTAGAGCCATTGGTTTAGGATTCGTCCCGCCAATACTCGTTATGTTGACGATCACAAAGCTCGTAAGCAAAGGATTTCCAATGCCTGTGCCCTTGTAATAGATTGAGGGTTGTTACAACGATTTTCCAAGCAACGCGACCTCGATCGGGATGGTGCCTGACCAGTCGTGGAGAAAGACCGGAGTCTTATTGTTGGTTTGGGGCGCCATGCGATAGACCTCCCGTACGATCAACCACCTTTGAAATCGCGGGGGTAGTCCGCACACCAAAAGGCACCCGGTTGCATTCGTGCCGTAAAGCCGCAGTGTGCATAAATGTTGAATAACTCATACTTGTCTCCTCCGTAGCTCCGTTTCTTATTTGTTTCTCCTGCCCGGAAATGCTTCTTCGGGATGGCTTCTTAGTGTCCGGTTAGAGCGCATGTACTCCTCAACATCAAACTGCCGTTTCATTCACGCACCAAGCATCATCCACGAAGGCAGATTGCTGAATTGGATGGGTCTAGCTGTCCTCTTCATCGGCTATTTTTTTCTTTTGGAGAATTGGATCTCCACACCATTATGCCATCTGCGAAGCCAATAATTCCCAATTTACCACGTCATCCAATTCAAGGTCATATAACCATAACTGGAGGGACTTGGAACAACCCGAAAAAAAAGGAGAGGAAGCACTACCACAGGATTCGAACATTAGCTCCAGCGATCGGAACCAGTGACGTAACACTACGAGGGACGTTCAATATATTCTCGGTATCGGGTTGTGTGTATAAATTGACTTATTTATCAAGTAATACTATTATTTTAGTGCATTCATGTAAAATTTCATATAAATGTGATTATTAATTCGCGTTTTATCTCTAGTTAAACAGAATCATAATGGCAACAGAGACGATGATGGCGAAAAATAAATAATCGTACGTTCCCCCATACATGGCCACACTTTCTAATTTGAAACTAGGCGAAAACCTCTATATGCTTTGGGCCTAATAGGTTGATTGAATGAAAATAACATTATTCTAGTTCTGGGTGCCTTCTTATTCGAAGTAGAAGCATACTGGTGCGAACTTCACCAAAGGCAATATTCTGGGACCACGGGTGATCAGGAGTCAATGAAACCTGCATCGATTTCCGCCTAATCAGTTGGGATTGGACCCGTAGTGGAGCGTCGTGGTGGATGCGGTCTAAAACTCAATGTCCGTGGGACAAGGGGAGATTATATCATCTTGTCATGGAGTTTATCCCGACTAACTGACATAGCCACAGGTGCGCACAGGTCGTAGGTACGCCTAGTTGGGCCGCTGTGGCAGTTGGAAGATGAGCCATGGAAAGGCTCCAAAATCCTTACTATACATTTTTTTAGGTGAAAAATTCGATGTCGTCGGATCCACTCCAGTCTTTGGATTTCGTTAATACACATCTCAACACATAACCACAGGTGCGCACAGTTCGTAGGTACGCCTTTTTTTTTTTTTTTTTATTTCATTTTTATTTATTATTTCAGGATAAGCTTATATACTAGACAAAAATGCTTAAAGCTAGTTGGACGAACAATTTTACTATTTCTAACTTACTGCCTCTCGGCGAGCACTCTAAGCTAAACTTAACCTTAAACTATGTCTTTCGACCTAACCTAACAATGAATAAAATATATACTAATATTGAAGGACTGATTATTAAATTATGAAAAAATTTAAAAAACATAATAACTTAACTGTTTTTTTTTATTTAAAAACTACAAACTACCTTACATTCTACCTTAAAATAAACTTAAACAACTAACTTAAACTAATCTACATATATATGCATATACATATGTGTATACCCATATACAAATATGTATACGCATATATCCCTATATACATAAATGCATATATGTATCATCCTGTATAAATATATGCATATTTCGTCAATTTTTTTTTTTTTTTTTTTTTTTTTTTTTTTTTTATTTAAATATATACATCTTAAATACTACCTTAAACCTACCCTACGCTATGGAAGTCGGCCATAGGTTGCAGCTGATGGATTCTGAAGTTATCCACTGCAAGACAGTGACCGACTGCGTCCCATAAGGGGATACGCACTACCCTATCTACCCCGGGTCTAAAGGGTTCGAAGCTGGAGTTCCCTCGCTCCCCAGCCACCAGAACATTCGATGTTGCATAGCAACATCCCGCACATTCCGACTCGATACCGCTGTACTGAACCGGAGGAGACCCTCCTCAGCTCGTTGTGCGACGGAACGGTCGTGGTTGAGTCGCCCATCCACAGTTGAACGGGCGATGTGAAAGAGAAGCGGTACCGCATTCTTGTCTTGTATCAGGCCGTGCTTATCGAAATGGAGGAATGCTTCTGGGGGGACGAAGCCATTATGACGTACCCTTTCATGATACTGAGAATTGGGGTAGTAAGCCCCAGAGATCAGGTTATTGGCCGAGTTCATCGCTCTGGCAGTATGGCCTCGAATCAATTTCACCAGGAAATTGTCCACTCGTATCAGGTTCGCCCTGTTGTATAAAACCTCATTGGAGTAGAATTTTCTGTACTGGGACTCTGGTGTTCTGTAAAGGCGAAGGCAAGCCCTAAGACAAGCCCTCTCAAACACCCGAATCTTTTCCATCAAGCTTGCACTCACGTTGAACCACACGGGACAGCCATAGGTGAGCATTGGCCGGATGAGGGCCATGTAGCAGATCACCTTCACTCTCGCATCGAGTTGGCTGTTGTAAAACAGTCTCTTTGTAAGAGCGAAAGCGCCTCGGGCTCGGGCTAGAGCAGCATCTACATGTTTGTTAAAATATAGATAATGATCTAGCCAGATCCCCAGGTATCTGACTACAGTCCTTTGCGCCAGTGGTTGCCCGTGACGCCCAACAATTGAGAACTTTCGCCAATTCTTTTTTGTATCCGCCGAAGCCTTATACAACGGGGTCCTGAACAGTATGGTTTCCGACTTCTGAAAGTTGATATTCAACTTCCAGTCATCGCAACTTCTCATGAATGAGTCGAAGTCACCCTGCGCGAGAGTAGTGATGTCCTCGATCTTTTTACCTGATCTGTACACGATCAAGTCGTCGGCGTACGCAATTGCGTGAGGAAGAGAACTTATTAGATCGCTCAAGAAAATGTTGAACAGGATCGGCGAATTAACGGCACCCTGTTGGAGACCATTTTTTACTTCAAAAATACCTGCAGAGGTCACACTGCCATTCTTGACGACGAACCTTCTACCAGTAAGCATGTTACACAGTAGGTACAGCAGTGGTTTACTAATGCCTAGCCCATTGAGCTTGTAAAAAAGTCCTTCTAACCATACGGTGTCGAAGGCCTTCTCCAGGTCAATCAGGCAGGCACCCGTACATTGTTTCTGGCTCTTGTTCCATTGGATATCCGACACCAGTTTCGACGCGGCATGAATAGTGTCATGCCCCGCTTTGAAACCGAATTGGTTATCCGGAATAATATGTTTGTCCTCTGTCCAGTTGGTCAGAGCTCTATTTATCACCTTCTCGAATACCTTGCTGATGTTCGGAAGGAGACTAATTGACCGGAGGTTGTACGGATTCGAAGAATCTTTACCTCGCTTGGATATGGGTTGCACAATCGCAGTTTTCCAATGTTCCGGATAGTGTGCATTATTCAGAGCATTGTTAAACAGGATAGTGTACATATTAACCACATCTAGGGGGAGATGTCTTAGCACAATGTTCGAGATCCCGTCGATTCCAACTGATTTTTTCTTTTTTAGTGATTCGAAGACCGCTTGGAGCTCTGTCTTCGATATGAACGGGATATGAACTCCTTCGTCGGCGACGACATTATCTGCCATGTTATCTTCATTGAACACGACAAAGCCGATGTTCTCAGATCGCCATTGTTGCATGTCTTCTCGAAGTTGCGAGTTGCTAGATTGTACGCAGTTCTCCAGGTCGTGGTTTGGGCGAACACTCCCATTCACCTTATACACTTCCTGAAAGACCGCGCCTAGTACCTCCATTTTTTCTTGCGGGTCTTCGACCACGAAGAAGTTGTCGTCGAGTACTGCGTTATCCGGATCAATACCTGCTGTAGTCAGTATTTGTTCGTTGTCCGTCGTTCTGGGGAGCTTAAGACACGGAATTTGTTTATTTGCGGGAACATGCTCGGGTTGTTGGATCTTACAGCCCGAATCTTATTGTTCCAATGCATGTTAACAGAAAGTCTGTAGTTCTGAACAATTAATGTTTGAATGTTTTTGATGAGCGACTTCAGTGTCCTAATTTCCTCATCTCGTCTGTCAGTAAACCGTCTGTACAAGGTTTTTAATCTTGACAGGAGTCTACTTTTCCGTTGATGTAGTGCGTCAATAGTCGCATTGCGGTACAAGTTTTCGTTATTTGTTCGTGTATACCGTGGTATCGTACTGTCCATCGTTCGTTTTATTGTCTCGTCCAATTGTATAAGATACATGTCAATCTCCTCGTTTGACAAGTTTCTATTGGACGGTATGTGGAGCGCATTCGAGGAAACTGCTCTCGTCATTTGTCTGGAGAAGCGTGTCCAGCGTGTCCTACTGTAATTGTAGGGATACGTTTGAACAAACTCTCCTAATTTCGCAATATCGTTGAGGATCTTGATTTCGGCACTGAGTCCGCAATGGTCACTGAGATACACGAAAGTGTTCAAACAGTTTACCGTTTGTGAGTTTGTGTCTGTCAGCTGCAGTCTTGCGTCAAATAGCAGGAGATCCAGATAAGATCCGCTTCTGGGGAAGGACGAGATCTCTGTTGCTTTCAACTCGAGTCTATATTCGACACTGTGCAAGCAATACCAGCTGTAAAGCTGGTCCCCTCTACTATTGGAAACTATGTTTCCCCAATATCCATGTCGGGCATTTAAGTCCCCGGCCAAAATAAAATAGTTCTCCTCCGAGTCCAGTCTTAGACATCGAAAGAGTGAATCGAGCTCTGATATCGTAGTTCTGGAACTAGGGTGGCCGGAGGAGTAGACCGACACCGCATACAGCTTCTTTCCACTGCGGAGAGAAATGCACACGATGCAGGCCTCCAACTCCTGAAACCGTCGTACTTCACTGCTATACACTACTTTGTGTTTAATGTTATTTTTAATGAAGATCGCAACACCGCCTCCACCATTGGAGTTGGGCCGGTCTCTTCTATTTCGTTAATACACATCTCAACACATAACCACAGATGCGCACAGGTAGTAGGTACGCCTAGTTGGGCCGCTGTGGCAGTTGGAAGATGAGCCATGGAAAGGCTCCAAAATCCTTACTATACATTGTACATTTTTTTAGGTGAAAAATTCGATCTCGTCGGATCCACTCCAGTCTTTGGATTTCGTTAATACACATCTCAACACATAACCGCAGGTGCGCACAGTTCGTAGGTACGCCTAGTTGGGCCGCTGTGGGGACCAATAGTGAGTCGTACTGGGATGATGTCGAACCTAGACGCCGAGGTTCAAGTGCGTAGGAGTCAACGCTGGCGGATGTGCAAGACCTAAAATCGTTCTATTCTCGAGAAATAATTACATTTTACAACAAACCTCACCAAAGCTTATGAAAGTATGATTTTAAGACAAGTCGTTGGTTGGTGAATGTGTAATATTTATAAGTGGAAGTACTTAATATGTCTATGCACGGCGATACTGAATACTATACAATATAACCTGCCACTGGACAAAGCAAAAGCGTACGTCTGAAAGTCATCTCTACATGGAAGGGACAAGCATACGGATAAGCCTGAATTAAAAAGAAATAGCGACCCGGGAGAAACCACTGACTATTTAACGCCTTAAATCTATAGGATATGAAACAAGGAACCCAGACAGAAGTGGGAATACAACATCGCTTTAAGCAACGGTTATATATACTGACGGATTTAAGACCGATAGTCAGGCAGTAAAGGCAGCAATTAAATCACTTTCTTCTACATATATCAGACCAAGATATCTTCAAAATTCCCGTAGAATTCTAAACGAGGTATTGAGTGTACGCAATATGGCGTGGGGATGAGTTCAATGTCGCAGTGATATTTCAGGCAAATGGACGAATTATTGGATACCGATACAACAACTATGTCACTTGAAACGCTGTAAAGTCAGAGATCCAGCAAATAAAAGCTGTAAACAACTAGATATCTGTTACCAGGTGAGACTGGCCTGATTTAACCAAAAATTTATCGTGGTAGAACACTCAGCTCAGAATGGCGGATAAAAATCCATAACAAAAGCGCAATAGCGCTTAAGGATGCCGTAGCAATAGGTTTGCCTTTCAAACGAATACTACGGAGTACGCACGGATGACGAGCGGACATATCCTCTATGGACGTCCGGAGACCTATGAAAGATCCGACTGTTGAAATAAAGATGATCTTCGGCTCTAAGCAAAAAAAAAACGTATACTACTATACTTATACTTACACATATAAAAGCGCTGTCCATATATTGAAGCAATCTGTCTAGAGAGACTCGAATTCGTCTGATCTGGTCAATGTCGCTGTACAACTTAAATAGTTTTTCGTTAAGTCCTTATTTATATTAAAACTACTATGTAAAGAGACTTTTTGTTCGTGACATCGGTGTAGGTAGCCTTCGCACTCGACTTTCATGATAACATTTCCATTAATTTAAGTGTAACCGTAAAATCCTAAAAGAACATATCAGAGCCATCTAGTTCCAATTGTCCCACCTACAACATCGCTACTGCATACATTTAGGCACCGCAACACATTTGTGTTAAACATAATAACAGCTTCTAAATTCATCGCCATCTATTTCAAGAAAAATCACGCCATTCCTGCATGCTACCACTTAACACTGAAGCCCGAAATTGCCCTCATCCTCTGTACCGACCTCACCATTGCACCGCTGCACTGGTCCCATTGAATTGAGAAAGCTTCGCGATAAAACTGTGCCAAAAGTAATTTCAATCCGTGGCCATAAATATTTCATCGAGTGCTGTTACCGACGCTGCCGCCAACAGTACGCATCCAACTGTAGCACATGTAGGCACAGGAACTGCACTCTAAAAGGAATTCTCATGCAATGCAGCAGTGGCACAAGAACGAGACCAAACCCCAGCCACACTGGCACAAAATGGAATTCCTTGCGCGCCAACAAGAATACTTTTGACTTCCATTTCCTGCCGCTGAAGTGGCAAGCCAAAAAGAAATGCGCTGCAGATTCTCCACCAAAAAAACCCTTTATCTCCCGTTGGAGTCCTCTCCAGCGTATCCAGACTCG
Source organism: Eristalis pertinax (assembly GCA_907269125.1). NCBI lineage: Eukaryota > Metazoa > Arthropoda > Insecta > Diptera > Syrphidae > Eristalis > Eristalis pertinax. The sequence continues at coordinate 40,582,462 of OU026147.1, forward strand.
CCCTTCCTCACGCTCTATCTGTGCCGTCTCACTGTGACTGTACCGCCACTTGATGGGGTGGCCATCACCATGAGGGATGCTGGTTCGTTTTCCTTTCGCTTGCGCTTCACCCGGAAATATATTGCTTTCGTGATCGCATTTAGATTTAAGCCACCCTCCTTTCGAGCGCGCCTCCTCAAGCGAGTCGAGTGAGAAGCGAACAGCTCGGTGCATCCTTAGCCGAGTTGAAAGGCAGTAATCAGATCAGTAGCGGCTGCAGCACGATGGTGGCGAAACTGGTGGCGGTAGCTCGGCAGGGAGTTGAAAGACAAGATAGCCTCTCCTGAGTAACTGCAGCAGCGGCGCGGTGGCATGTGCCCCCGAACCAATAGATTCAGATAAAAATAGAAGCAGAACGGCTTAAGAGATTAAAGAAAACACACGAGAGAAGTATAAATCTCTGCACTTTTCCCAGTTTCCCGGCCCCGCGGTGTGTTGGTGTGCGCGCTGTGCATGTGTCTGGCAGGACTCTTCGTGCCTCTGGCAGTGAGTAAGATGTACGTCCTGTTACATTACGTTTATCTTCTACTTATTCACTCGGTACATCCGCGAGTTGGCCTCTCACTCTTGGCTGCTGCACTGGTCCCCTGGAGACGGACTGCTCGAGGTAAGGCATTCAATGCATTTCGCCATGAATATCCTTTTCGTCTTGTATTCAGCGAGTCGGCCATCTTGTGCAGCAGCGGGCAGGCACAAACCCAAAGCTCAACCCCCTCACGATTTGCGTGTTTTCAAGTTGTGCAGCCAAGAGGGTATTACTCATTAGAAACGAGTTGAGTTGTTCGCAGAAACGTAACAGCAAGCCCCGGGGGGCGTCCTCTCGACGGTTGTGGCTGAATTTATGTATAATTCATTTGGATGAAGGAATTGTGCATTAAGGGAGATGACGCTTTAGATGTCCACTGTATAGACAGCCGTGCAGGATGTACATTCAAGGGTAAGAGCATCATCGTCTGAAGGCCGCTCTGTGGACATAAACCTGTTCCCAGTCGAAGTTCATCGATGCGTAGGCGAAAGTGTCTTTTGCAATCAGGGTCAGGCGGAAGGATTCATTAATGGTGGAGGTGACAAACACCCAACGGCTTCGAGTTTTGAAATCAAAGGCCGTGATGATGTTCATTCATCAAATATACGAGTCAGCTCCACCACCATTGGAAGCTATAATTTGCTGTCAGACAACCATTGCAGAGTGCCTGGATATGGAACAAATTTGAGGGGTCCTTTTGAAAAGGAAGTGCATGCTTAAGCGCTTACCAGCAAACAGATGATGTCAGTCGCTAAAGTGTCGTAGAAAATGCCTCTATATTTAAACGATAGCTGACCAAATTGTTCAAGTGTGGCGGCCGTTACGTTGTATGTCTGCGCGTCGACTACTACGCAAACAGCTTCTCAAAAATGCGTTCATACTGCGTAACTATAGGTATATTCCACTCCAGAGACAAGAACAGCACGCACAACACGAGTGGTTTTTGAGAAGCGAGCCTCTGGCCCTCTACGGGCTGTAGCGCCACCCATAATTTTATTATGTTATGAATTTTTCGAATGCATTTAACCGCAGTTTATTAAGTGACGTAAGCTTGAACCGCATGGTGGCCCGTGGCGTTGTGGGTATGTGCGTCAACTCATACGCTCTTGCACCAATCTGTCTAGGTTCGATTCCTGGTACGACAAAAAATACTTTTCACGGCCCCATCTCCTTCGAGTCACTGACTATGCTCAAAGAGTATAACTGTCTAGAAAAAGGCTTCTCAAACTTGGCCGTTCGGAGTCGGCATAAAACTGTAGGTCCCTTCCACTCGTGATAGAACAATAGCACGCACAATACGAGTAGTTGCTGAGAAGCTAGGCCCTTTCCCTCTACGGGCTGTAGCGCCACCCATATTATTATTATAATTTTGAACCGCATTCAACAGATACGCTGGAACAAAAGAGACTGCCTCTGGTAATGATGCTGTAACAGTTGCAATAAGCAACTTCACCCGACTATCGGTGACGACGTGTTCTCAACTTAGTTTTTTCTTCCACCTCTCACCTATGAGGTGCTTACCTAGGTAGGTAACCGCTTGACAGATTCAGGACGAGGTGGTTGGACCAAATCCAAGTGCGCTTGGGTTTGGGCATAACTCCTTTACTGGATCATGCGGGCCACCGATGATGATATGAGACCTTAGGAATTTGGATAAACAGTGTGGACCAAATTTTCCTCGTTCTCCAAATAAATCAATTCAGACTTGCGCTTCTATAGCTAGTATAATCAACAGTTCGAAAAATGTAGGAATTATCTTAGACAGGAAATTTAATTGAAAGTTCCAAGTCTACAACGAGTTACATATGTTTAAATGTCCTTTAATCAAACCCAAGAAAATTTCTATGTGGCTCCAGGAGGATTGGCGGGCCTCATCTGAAATCTGTAATCTCATCATCAAATTTCCGAATTGTGAATTTAGATCTGTCAATGTCAATGAATGATCAAGTGTGCAGAACGAGGTTCCTTCCATTTATCCAGCAACTCAACAACACTGACGGCAGTAGTCAAGGCTATGCTACCACTCTTTCCTCGACGTATTCTGTAGCAAACACAGCTTCATCGGTTGAGGGTCCCAGCATGGCAGGTTACTTGAGGGACAAAACATACGGTGAAGCTTCCATACTAAAATGTTGGACAGCACTACAAACAAATCACACTGCCAACCCTGAGAACATCTCCCATCTACGTGTTCCAGACCGAAAACAATGGTGGGAACAAAATCCCTTGGCTTGGTCTGAGCAACAAAAGGGAGCAATAGTTGCTGAGTTGAGCAAGAAGAAATCATAAAAATTGATCAGCAAGGAAGTGCTCATGCTAACCGGACACTGTGCCTTAAAAACACATGCATTACGTCTGGTCACAATCCGCACAATCACTTGCACAGCAGCTGCAGAGGGGAGGAAGAAATATAATCTGTTCAACATCTACTCTGCGAATGGCAGGAGGTTCCTAGGAAAGCACTTCTTCGCACTTCGCGGTGTTGAACTGTGCAACCGCCTAAGATTCATATAATAATCTGGATGGTTTTAAAAATAATCACCTATTAAGAGTGAGTTACGACAGTAGGATCGTCAAGGCACCCATATACCTACCTACCATTGGGCCTGATGACTGATATGCATAGCCCGTGGACCCTGCTAGGCTGTAGTCCCCATACGCATCCTTTAAGTCCACACTGATAGCCGGCCGTAAGGTGGATATCATTTTTTAAATTGAAGACGTCACCTGAACTAAATTTCTGACATCTGAGTTGAGTTCGTTCGTTGTCACTTTCACGCTCAATTATGCCACTGTAAGCAACGTCGACTATCCATCCGAGAGTCGATTCCCACAAAACGCGACAGAATTTAGACGGAAATTATCCAAGATCCAGCTCGTGTCACACGCTCGTTCCCACAAAACGCGACTGCATTTAGACGGAAATTATCCCAGATCCAGCTCGCGTCACACTGCATATATGTAAATAAGAGTTGATATCTCATCAATTTCACGAGGAACGCCTCAGCTTGAATGACGTAAAAGATAAAAAAAAAAATATGAAAATTGAAATAAAACAATTGTCACCATCACCATCCCACTGCGGTTTAGTGAAATCCTAAGGAACACAGTTCTCAGAACGAATCCATCCATCCTCAGACCCACCTGCAGTCGGGATCCTCCTTAAGGATAAATCCATTTACAACGTGGCCGCCGCCGCCGTGCCGTTTCATTTCACCACTCTTCGAGCTTAATGGTGGCGCTGAGCATTCAGCGCTAACTGCTCCGTCTCCGCCCCCAGGTCCTGATGGTTTATTAGCGGCGTTTAATTACGGTAATAACTTAAGGTATGATGATGAGCTCGCTTTCACATTTGCATTCGTGTATTCTTTTTTTTCTCCTCCTCTTCTTTTACTCGCTCTTCGTTTTGTTTTGTCTGTTCGTACTCGCCCCGTCTTCCACATCCTTGGCTCGCGTGATTTTTTCTTTGTGTTTTGTGTTTTTTTCGCCTCTTTTTTGACGCCCCTACCTTAAGCGTTATAATATGCTTTCATCTTCACCTGGCTGACTGACTGCGCCGCAGGATATTATCAGTCGAATGGAATTCCAAAAGCAAGCTACACCCACCTTCCGCGGGAGTCCTTTTCCACTCAACGACTGGAGTCTATGGAGGGGCGCAAGGCAACAGCAAAAAAAAAACGCCTGCAAAGCTTGAGACACCGTGGTTGGAGGTGGGAAGATGCAAACGAGAGGAATAACAAAAAATTGAATCCAACAGGAAAGCAGGACAGAAAAAAGTTTATGTGTTAGCGGCAGGAAAGCGAACGGAAGGAGAGCGTAAAGCAAACAAAAAAAAAATGAAAAAAAAAATAACTTAAGGGATTATCCTTTTAATAGTAATGATAATTTTTTTTTACGACGAAGGGATTTCTTGGTGTCGTGAGAGGAAGGTGAACGTTTCATTTGCAAGTCCCCGTCCCGCCTGAATGCCGCGCCACGCCGTGGTGGTCTTCGCTCGCGGTGAAAACGGGCAGCAAGTATAATTGAGGTGTAATTTCCGCTGAGAGGATTGGTAAGAGGATCCGGTAGGATTTTCCGAATGGAAATGGCTTGAGAACTGTTTTCTTCTCGGTGCCGGGCACTTTCTGTGTGTTTTCGTATGGATTTCAGTTCCCTGTTGCTTCTCTCGCCATATTATTAAATTTTGCCTTGTTTCCGGCTTTTTTTGCAATCACACCAGTTGCGTTGGTTTTTTCTTCCGTTGTGTTTCTGGGGTTTTTTACTGCTTTTTTTTTTGTTTTTTGTTCGTCCAGCTCCTTGGTTTCATTGATTAATTTTGCAGTTGTTTGTGCTCGGCAGCCTCGGTTGCTGTTATGTTGGAGTTGGGTGTGCTGTGGTTGGTTGGCTTCATATTTTTTTGAGAAAGCAACACGTGCATACGCCGCGCCGCCGTTGGGTAATGGGATTACATTTTGGCCCGACGCTGAGTTGGGTCCACTAACCGAGGGATCACAGGATTATTTCAAATCGACCAGAAGTGATAGAGAGGATGAACGATGGGCACTGTTTCTGCATGCCGCAATCACAGATGTTTGCTTTTGTAACATGGATAATTTCCGAGACCGAATGGTGCCGACAATTAAACCATTTAGTTGACAAATAATCGGTTCGGTTCAAATGACACAGAGTCCAACTGTCCCTTGCGAAGGCGATTGTATTCCAGGTACATCCTGCTGGAAATTTGCACCCTTTAACTCAACTCAATCTCCTGAGACCGCGAAGGCATTTAAGTGACTTCAACTACCGCCGCAGCGATACCATCTCCACTTAGATCCCTTTATGTGGCGATTGCGTCACAAAACACTACAAACACCTCCCCGGAGAAGTCGGGTATAATAATGTCACGTCGCATTAAACTGATAATAGCAATGCGACACAACATGCAATATCAATTAAGCTATGCCCTCCGTTCCGTGAAGACGGAGTGTGTAGTAAATTTGTGAAAATCACTTAATTGCCCCAAATTAAGCAGCAATACGAATTCATCAGCGACACACGCACATGTGTGCGAAGGTCTCTCTCTCTATCTCGCTATGTGTGGGGTGGCTGAAGTGTCACAAGAGCGCGATGTAATTAAAAACCGTTTACAAACATAATCCACCTACAGCCTCACTACAACCTCACCCACAAATCGGTTCAAAAAATAACCTCGCATACACACAGAATCACATCGCACTGCTGGCTGGTAGGTAGGTGATGGTCGAGATTAGAACCAAAGCTGGAGCAGATCTTGATGGCTTCATGCTCCTACCGAAACCAACCAAACAAGGTTAAGACGTATGAGGGTTCGCATAAATATCTAGCTTACTCACACGCATCTCATTCCATTCTCATTCGCAGCCCGTCCCCCATGCGACGGCGTGCATACAGCTCCTGCTGCTTCCTAATCCCAATGTGTACTTTATAACCCGAGCTCTTAACGGCTACGTTTTAACCCTTTTATTTTTGCATAATTAATCTTTAGTTACATGACCTGGCAGGAACGGGGTGGAACTCGCCCACCCACCCTTCCCGGAATGCTCCGACGAGAAGAGATACACTGCCATCCGTCCCCGGAGCACTCGTAATTCCATATTCAGCTCATATGTCCTCGCAATTTACAATTCCAGGCAAATTAACGTCGTTCAACTAATTCCGCTCCCATTTCGCTAGAAGTGGAGATGTGATACCCGACTTTTCGCCCCACAAACAGTCGCCCAGTCGGGCAAGGAGCTTGTCAAGACGCTCGGGTGCGTGCAACTTCAGACACACACACACACGAAGGCCCACACTCACCCGCTCTTGAACAGCCAGACGATGTGAAGGGGGCTTGTTCAGAAGGGTTAAGTAGTTTTGGAGGTTTACTGGTGACGTGAGGGAGGATGATGGCGATACCCGTCGAGCGGCGAGAGAGAGAGAGAGTGAGCAACGTCCCTTGAACTTCATGAAGCCACACATAATACGAAGTGCGTGATCCCGGATCACAGTGCTGCCTCTCTTACTAATTCCCGGAGTATTTATGGGATTTATTAACGAACATTATCGCACACACACGAACACAGAGCTACCCTTACAAGGGGTGGGTGCCGACAGGCAGACCATATTTGTCTCTCCTTGTGACAGTCGTGTTCCGTCGCCGAACATTCCTGCAGAAAAGGATTAATTCCATAACTAGACACACACAGCGCAAACCCAGAAGAGACATTTATAAATCGTACGATGGAGGGGACAGGCGACCAATCCCCCCCTCCCCCCTCTCCGTCAGCACACTTCGGACTGTTGCGTCCCACCGACGTGAAAGGAAGGACACACCGCTGCCGGTCGGTTGGTCTGTATGGGGTATGCGTGAGCGTTAATTATTTCAAATGACACTTTAACTGTTCGGAAATGTGGCCTTTTTCTGGTACTGGAATTCGGACAAAACGGATTAGGATTGAAATTAATACCATTAAACGAGGACACGCACACACAGAGCACACATGTGGTTCGCCGGCAGCAGGGCGACGGGGAGGCGTATCATTTTTTGGGATTTCGAGTTTGGTCGGAGATTTATTTTCGTCCCCGAAGTGATTAATTTGATTTGCTTCACCTTGTGGAGGAGGATTTCTTCAGGTACTTATGCTGATCCATGAGACGTATTGGGCAAATCAATTGGATGTGGGTATAGGTGTGTGCTGCCATACCGGGGAGGAGTTAACGACTCGGAATGAGGAGGGGGATCAATTTCTGAGAGAGGTGAAAGGATTTCAATTTGTGCTCACTAATTGCTGGATGGTGGTGGGGCGGATCTGTGGTGGGAGACTGTAATCATATGTCATGTGTGGCAATTAGGCAGCCGAGCTGCTGTATGCCAGGAAAAAGGAATTGAGGGCGAAGTCACGTATTGCACGCAAACATTGCCAGATAGCCCCTGCAAATGGGGGGCGAATTTAAGTGTGGTGACCGTTTGTGAATGGCCTCGTTTCTCAGTTACTTACTTACTTGGAGAGTCTGAGCCTGAGCTCAGATAGTTGAGTTTAATCGATTATCACAATGGTTTGCTTCTAGTCTGTCTCTCAAATGCGGGTTGCTGAATTGTTTTCAGGTACTTGCGCATTTCGATCGATTGAGCAGCAACGGTGTGCTACAATTCACATCAATGTGCGAAGTCTGATACTCGAACAATCAAAATTCGTGAAAAATACCTTCCAGAAATTGACTTCAGCGACGAAGCTAATTGCAGGTTGAGTGGGTGTGCCCCACCGTCGTTTAATGACTCTGAACATTTGCTTGCCCAAAATTCACGAACTGAAGCTGGCGCCAGCGAGCGAATCAATGGACCGATTGAGAGATGAGTTTGGTGCACGATTTTGGCCTCTCGGTTTGGGCCTGTTAATTGGCCGTCTAGATTCTGCGGCTTTCTGTGGCTTCAGGTCGGGACAGTCCACAAGATCTTCACACCACGGCGGATCCTGGAAAATACCGGATTCTTCTCGACTTCAAGGGAGAATCGCCTGGCCGACCGTGGAAAGTGGCCGTAAGTAAAGGTGGTGAAATGGGCCGGTTTACCCTTCGAATGAAATTATCCTCTGACTAAAACGGCTATTTATTAGGGATATCGTGACCACGACCACAAAAACGCTTTTCCCTTTTTCTGCCGCCGAATTTGACCCCGGAAACTTGTACTCCAATTTTGTAATTAAGACCTCGGCTCAACAATCACCACCAACTCGATCACGCTTGACTAAGGTCTTTGGTCGTTTAGGTGAACAGCACCGCTCTAGTATATAGGCACGATGGGGTAGAGTTGGTAACCCTGCAGTCTTGTAACGGCCGGGTAGGGCACACTTAGCTACGACACAAGAGTACCTGCTTGTTGCACTAGTTCCTACTTCTGATGCTTCCTCCAGATGGTGGCTCTCTAACCCCCTGGGTTAGGAGTCCAATGGCCACCAACCGCACTTTATTTTACTTGGGTATAGTACTGACCAAACGTCTTGGTGTTGAGTTCTCCATCGGGCACCCCTTCCGACGTGTTTTGAGCTAACACTATTTTCCCAGAATGGGACCCTACTAAGGCATCCATCATCTCGCGGAAAACACAGCGTCACCGGGCGGCGGAGGCTTAAGTGGGTCTACCGATGAATGTGGGCAAAACGTAGGACATGCAGCATCGGCATCTTGGACAGGTATAACTTAGAGGCAGAAGTGGACTTCGTCGCAGTAATCAATATAAACAGAATAGCTCTTGCCTACCTCTCAAAATGAAAAACTGTCTTTCGAAGGACCAAGTCGCCTTTTTATATGACATTGATCATCCCAGTCCTGCCTTACAATGCAGGGGCATGGACAATATCAAAGCGGATGAAGATGTTATGGGTCTGTTCGCGAGAAAAGTTGATGATATCTGGAGGAGATGATTCAACCACGAACTACAATCACTCCGATAGCCAGGCACTTATAGGTGTCTTGGCCATGAAGAGTCCATGGACAGCTTAGCTCCGGCCTGAAGAGACTTTGATCTGAACCTGTGGCACAATTCTAAAGTGGCGCACCCAAGTGGAGAAGGACTTCAATCAACTTGGTGCGCGCAACTATCAGCATCTAGCGGGAGAGTCTTGTTTGTCTGAGAGACAGGCTCACACGGACTATAGTCCACCACACAGATGTAGTTAGCAGTGACGCTGTAATTATTTCTACACTGGACCATGGCCGCCATGGCTTAGCAGTATTTGTGTCGATTCCTACGCTGAGTGTACTTGGTTCAATTCCCAATACGAGCAATTTTTAAGATCCACAACCTCTAACGAGTGGTGAACAATAGACGATTGATTGCTGGGAAGCTATCCCAATGTCCACTACTGGCTGTGCAACACTTGATCGTGCAAATGAGTTGATTTTCGTCTTTTCACATGCTGCGTCTGTGTCAACAGCACGAGGAAGGAATTTAAGGAAAGCATCACTTTTAATGGGAGTTCCTTAACTGGCGGTAGTCTACCTTGAAAGCTAACGCACTTAGAACAAGTCAAAAAAACGTGCAATGTCAGAATAATATAAAATAAAATATCAACCATAGGCCAGTAACAATGTATACAACGTACACAGTGGCCAATGTACAATGCCACAACGCCATAAGCTAACGCGCCCATTGTCGCGCAAAATTTGCACCAGACTCTTCAATGACGCAACACAAAGTGGACAATCATAGAGCCTGTCGCCCCACCTCAGAAAACTGATGCCAAGCAGAATGTCCAAATCGCATTGAACTTATGTACAGCTCGAGTCGCCAGTAAAATACGCGTAAATTTCGCCCATTGATGGCTACGTGCAAATGCGTCTCATTCAAATCGCATCTTCCGAACCCCACGCTTCCACTCCATCGATTCCTAATAAAATATTCAAAGCGTTTGTCCCAACTTTACCATCCATCTCCCCCCCTCCTCCGGTCACATAAACACTGGGCAAAAGAACGCAAACAGAAGCCCAAATAAAAAAAAAAAAAAACAACGAAATTGCCGCCAACAACTCACAAACAAAATCTCATTTAGAAAATAAATCCACCACTTGTGCGCGGCGTGCTATCGAAAATGAATCATTCATTGCTTCCGATATTCCTTGGAGATATGAAACAGCAGCAGCCACGCTTGGGACCCGGCAAACTCAAAACTCTTGCAACCCACTTCCGCCGCCTAGTCGCACAGCGGGCATTAGCTGTCGAAGAGCCTAAGCTACATCTGGGAGAGTTTCCTGTTTCTAAATCACATTAATAGTCGTTTAGAGCACGTGAATCGCGAAAATGTTTTTTTAAAAATCGTTCATCACTTTTATTCGCGCCAAGAGGCGGACCTTTTCGAAAATAAAAACGAAAATAAACCAAAAAAGGATATAAATCTCTGAAGGATAAAGCCACTGTTGTTGGCCTACGCCCGCCCGCTAGCGCGTATTTTTGCGTGTGTGTGTACGTTCAGGCACCTCCCAGCGATACGTCTCTAAGTTATTTTCAATCTCAGATAGATGCCGGAGCACTCTGGCGGGTCTCTGGCTTGCGCCCGGGTTTTAGGACTGTGTGCCAATTGCAGATTAATGACTGCCTCCCAGCGGAGACTCCCACGGACTGGTGAGCGGTGGCGGCGGCAGTGAGGGGTGACTACAGGTGTCAAGATGTTTTAGTGCGATTAGATAAGAATTTCAGTGGGTGGGGGAGCTGGGGGCTGCTTGCCGACCCGTGCCGTGCTGTCGTCGCAGTCGTTCGTCCTCCAAGCGAACCCGAACCGGGTACATTATCGACAATGGCGTTTTTATTGGCCCATAAAAACCGGTTCGGGATTTTATATATTTTTGATTAACGCCAAGCGACGCGGGATACCACCGTAAGCCGCTCGGTGTTCGCGCCTGTAATTGGGACAAGCGTCAGCGGCGGCCCTGGGATTACCGCGCTGGCGGTGGATTTTGATTGTGGATTCCCTTGACATCGTTGTGCACAGCGCGCGTGCAATCGGGTCAGTGATTTGCATCGCCTGAGGAGGGAGGAGGGCTCGTGAGGAGCGTCCGCTCTGATGCTGAACCAGCAGCATACACCTCGAAGTCTGTAATTGCACGTAGCGCATTGCACGAAATGCCACTAGAATCCGAAAAGTTATCCTATATGCTGTGGGGAATCCAAAACAACAGCAGCAGCAAGTGCCACAAAGGATGCCTTCCTAGCGCAGTGGGCGCAGAGTTTCGACGATGCGAGGGCGGGCTCGTCCTTTGCTGCTGAAACTTCGAATGAGCCAATGCAGGCAATGCGAGGCGACCTGCTTTGCATTCAGAGGCGGTGGTTATCAACTTAAATGGATCCGCAGGAACGCTTGACGTAAACACCGACAACGGTGAGGACGATGAGGACGACTATGCTCGCTTGGGCGCCAGCTCGGTGGGTGGCAATGTCTAAATATCCCAAAATTATCCAATTCACCTTAGCCCGGAACTTTGCTAACCCGTGCCGGTTCACCTGGTGAATTCCAAGGGATGCCGCTGCCCTGCCGTCGCCGCTCATGAATGCAGATACAATGCTCCCGCCCGCACGAAGTCGAGTGCCTTTTTCAATTTCCCCAAGCACAGCTCTCGTCTGCAATTCTCCGCGCAGTACGGGTGAGAGGATGCTCACCTCAAGACCTTAGCTTATGACTAAATCCGAGTTAAGATTAATTACAAACTTAAGATGTTAATTCGTGTCTAAACATGCGGGAAGGGCGAAAATGTGCTGTTTGTCTTTCCGGGGATGCCACGGATAGCAGTGGATATGCAAAGCAAGCAAAACTTGTAAGCTATCCTGGGTGAGCCGCTGCAGAGGTGTGTATGTGCGCACGCTTTGTTGGTACGATTCGACGAGAGAGTTCCCGGGACGTGAGCTCAATCATCGTCGAGATCTTTTGGATTATACTATACGTATCTTTCAAATGGCAGAAGCATAACAGTAAACACAACATAAGATTGGTACTTTGTCGAAACGGTAAATAGTTGGTAATTACTAGTGGAATCGATAGAAGTGTGGTTGCGTCTGAGTGTGAGGATGTGGGCGGCAGCGTGCTGCAATAACGTTGGAGGATGAATGCTCTATTGTGGCGCCCGGTACGTGACCCGGAGCGGAGCTACAAGAGAAGTGATAGGGTTACCCTCTAAAGGAGCACACCTAGGATGTGATTGGAAACTCTTCTTGACTCGGAATTGTTTTGTGAAGTTGCAAAGATCAACGCAGTGAGAGAGAGAGAGGGAAAGAGAAGAGGGAGGTGTACTATCTGAGTGGCTTAGGGTAGCGTGCGATGGAATTGAAGAAGTTTGCGGGTACTATGCTTAGTTTGAGAATAAGATTTTTGTATATTCACCGTGTTGGAAGGGGGGACTTGTTTGGGATTGCACAATTTTGTCTGAATGTAAGAATGTACAAATGTTAGAGCCAACCATGTCTTCATAGTTGCTGTATTTTCACTTATATACTTGTGAGCAATAGCTGCGTTTATTAAAGAAATATATTTTTAACAGATCAATGGAAATGTATCCTCTTGTTTAAGACGTTCGCCACACACATTGGTTCACCTCACAACTGACTCAGAGTTGTAGAGGCAATTGTAGCGCCGCGAGGAGGCTGTGTGTCAACTTGACCTGAGCATTATAAAGGATCGTTGCTGTTAGCCCATGTTGGGCGCTGTCATCTTCGTTTCCCTGTTTCTACGGGTCCTGTCCGCAAATTATCCACAGAATTCTGACTGAGCCATACATATGTATGCGCATGTAGTACGGTATCACTATCTAATCCACAAACGGCAACCTATTAGTAAGTTTGTGCCCACCGCTGACTTGCCACCAGCATCCAGTGTGAATTTGTGAATGTGAATAATGACACTTTATTGAACAAATTAGGAAGGCATAGTATTCTTATGAGCAGTTTCCAGTGTCCAAAAATGATTGCTTATTTGGCCATATTCTAAAACTGTTTTGTAGATTTGGAAAAGGTATACGACCGAGTTCGTCGAGGTAAACTCTGGAGTGTTCTGCATGAGTATGAGATTGATGGTTCCCTTTTGAAGGCCATTCAGTCTCTATATACAAACAGTAGAAGCCGTGTTCGGGTTAACGGTGTTAAATCAACGCTTTACCGTAGGCGTTGGACTTCGTCAAGGGTGCGTGTTGTCGACTCTCCTTTTCATTATGTATGTATAAGGGGCTGTATATTGCAGTGCAGCCGAGGCGAGGTGTTTCACATTGGAAGAGTTGAGTGTAAGTCATATTCTTTTTGCAGACGACTTAGTTATCATCACATCCTCCCAGACGGAACTCCAGCGCGCACTCGACCGGTTTCTGCCGTATGTGCAGATGCTGAGATGAAGGTTAATGTGGACAAATCAGAGCTTATTCACGCCTGTTCAGCGCCAACAGCTTGGCAGATCTGCAATCAGGAAGGCCGAGCTTGGTGTCAAAGCCAAGTTTGTAATAAAAGCTGCCGAAATGGCATTTCTTCGTGCTGTTGTGGAAGTTAGTCCGCGGGATAGGGTGAGAAACATGGCAGCACGCGATTTACTCAATGTAGAGGAGCGGCTTCTTCGAACGGAAAGGGCTATGCTTCGATAGTTTGGTCACGTGGCACGAATGTTCTCATCATCACGACTTCCGAGGCGTGCCTTGAATGCGATTCCATCAGGTAGGCGACTGCTTGGCAGACCCAGGACGAGGTGGTTGGACCAAGTCTAAAAAACTCGCCTGGTTGCGCTTGGGCATAACGGCTGATGAGTTAGAGTCGATGGCGGAGGATCGAGTTGCCTGGAAATCTCTCGTGCGTGCATTACCCAGCGACGCCTGTAGTGGATCATGCGCGTCAGAAGATGATGATGATTCATTCAATATTGCTGCTGCTGGCTGTAATGTGTCTTGACTGACTGATGATATCTAGTGGATACAACAGTTTGGGTTGGAATTACGCAACAACTTTAACGTGGTTAGGGTCACACAAAAACATCAAGCATTGCATTCTTGTCACGATTGTGTATACATCTTTAAGTTTTAAGCTGAAAAGTAGAGTACACTGACTCAAATCATCTCATGCCAAATATTCCGGTATCTGCCATCGCCACTCTTTTACTTAGTTCAAACCGACATTTTCATGGGCGAGAGGATGTTTCCAAAGGATTTGTCTTCACAAACAAGTACTTCATCTTAACGATGCACAGTCCATCCCCGCGACAACATCAAAGCACTCTCACTCGTCCTTACACTCAGCTCTCAAAAGTGTCTTATTTCGAAGAAAAATATTCACTTTATCCAATAATTTCTCGGGATAACAGGTGAAATTCACCAACCACCAGTCCACATCATCCTCATCCGATTCTCGCACATCCACCCACTCAGCTCTAACTAACCATCGAACCCCAAAAATGAATTCAATTTGATTATTTCACTTGTAAGTACATGCGGCGACAACATGGCGCAGCACGGGAGTCTCAATTGAGTAAACATCTTCCGCCAACGACAGAATATTCATCTCGGGAGTAAATAAAAATGTTCACCTTCACTTACCTCCCAAAGGACGAAACAGCCGTGTAAGATACCAAACAGAAGTAAAAAGAAAAAAAAAAGAAACGCGAAATAATAAGGAATCTTGAGGAAAACAGGAATATCGCCCCACACCCACCGATAGACACAAACAGGCACCATTGGTAAAAGTAAACTTCCTTAATGGGCCAAGAGGAGAATAAATAAGCAAATAATACGAAAAGCGACAGCGAAAATGATGGAACACAAACGTCAGAACACCCGGCCAACCCGAACGTCAACAAAAAGGCCATCACCAGCTAAAAACTGACAGAAATTGTCACTTTTGATTCGTGTGCAAATATTAGACTTCTCCGAGAGTGCTATCTTTATTGGAATTTTCTTCGTTTCGTCGCATATTTTCTGTTTTTTTTTTGTTATTTTTTTGCCTTTGCCATACTCCACAACGGCAATCTGAGACCCGCGGTGACGGAGGCTGGCTGGAATTCTCCCGATGGGGCAGACGATGTGGCAACAGCCTCAAGTGGCTTCGTACAGTGTGAGTAGAGTACCTCACAACCTTACAGCCTTACAACCCCACAATCTCACACAGATCGCGTACGGGGAAAAAAGAAACGTTAACTTGATTTTCTTTTCAGTGAGATGGTGTGTTGGGCGGTGCGGAGCAGGGGTGTGGAGTTGAAGTAAAAGAAACGAGGAAAACAGGACGAGAACTTTGAAGCATAACGTGGAAGATGGAGGGAAATTGGATATAGAGGCGCATAAAGAGGTTGTAAGGGCGACAGGCGTTATTATCCCATCAAAAGGAGGCTAACTGAGCCAACGAGCAAAGACTTTTCACGCTCACTCGTTGCTCTGACGGAATGAGACAGTGTCGGTGAAAAGTGGCAAAAATTCGTGTAAGCAAGGGTTAGGCTGTGATAGTTGCTTTATGAAGTTGTGCTGAGATATGGATTTTTTTTGCAGCAAATGATAAATGTGTCGGAGTGGTTTTGGCCTGTCATTGCGCTCTGTATGGGGTACATCAGGTAGGTATCGATAGAATATTTTCTTCGAGAGATCGCAGGCAGAGCTCAATTCTTCGTTCAATTCGGCTGTTATCGGTGCCTCCGGATAGTAATTTTTGCCAAGAGTTATCCTGTATTTGGTCTCCATACTGGTCCTTGTGATTTCACTTATGCCAGTAGCCAATTAAAATAAATTTCAACTAATTATTAGAAATGTCTTTCCATTAATTGGACCTGCACACTCAATGTAGGGGTCGATACATTAAATCCCCTACGACCAACTTAGAAGGAAGACAATTTGATCAATTTATCCTTGACATTCCAATATATTCACAACTATTTCTTTCATGAACGACTGCAACTACGGTTCTCCAGATACGAGGAGAAATTGCATCACGAAAACACGCGACCATAAGTTGAGACACATAGGCGATAAGAGGAGTTACCAAAAGCGAAATTCATCAGTCATCATGTAGCCCAATTGAGAGGACAAAATACCTGGAGAGACGCACCAGTCCGAAAGGGCGTGAGTGGCCTTTTTGAAAGGCGATTCAATTGGTCGGTGGCTAAAGGTTGGATCAACATGTTGACAAGTAAGTAACATCCACATACACTTAGTCACAGTAAGAAACACAAAGTTGTCTGTGATTTAACAAAAAAAAAAAAATGTAAGCGGACTAGCTACATCAGATAGTGTAAGTATAAAATACATATTGGGATCTGCCGCTGTAGCTGCATGGTAGCATCTACTGTGGTCAATTTCGTATCCACTGATAAACAAAATGTATGGGTTTGGTTACTTGAGTTACTTAAGCATAAAAGGACAATTTGTTTGTGTTGTAATGGCTCACTGTGCCTCTCGTTATGAGTCTATCCTTATATGTTTTCTTGTTTTTAACTTGCCAATGGTGACAAAGGGGTATGTGAGACTGGGTGTGTTAAAAAATTCGAAGAACTTCATTCTTCGTTATTAGTTTTAGTTGCCGCATTGCACGATCCCCGCCATTAGTCTACGTCGAAACTGTTTAGTGAGCAAACGTTGTGCATTTTCTTTATATTTTGCTTTTTGAATAATATTGAAGGGCTTCTAATTTCGATACGAAGTTCGTTAAATATAGTTGTCGAAGATATTCTGGCGCGGGGTCGTATACATGCTTTTTTGTTTTCTCCTTGTATTGACATTTTGCTGTGTAGGAATTTTTGATATGCTATCCCCGTGGAAATTTGATAAAACCTCTAATTTATGTAGATGTTTTACTGTTAAAAGCTTACAGTCGTTGTCGATTCGTCGCATAGTTAGCCCTGTATACGATTTTGTAGGCCTTCTGTGTATTGAGATCATTGAGTTGTGATCCTTATCCCCAGGCAAGTATGCCGTATCTCACGTGGGACTCTACTAGTCCAAAATAGCATTGGCGTAGAACATCTGCTGGACACTGAAGACTTAGGTGAAACAGCGCGTATGCACTACGTTTTAGTTTCAAGATAATCTCATCACAGTTACACCCATATACTTGTATGTTGATACATTTTCTACAAAAATTGAGCAACCGTCGCTATTTTCAAAAAGCAGATTATCGCTTGTTGTGTGAAGACATTGGTAATCGTGTATTTTTAGTTCAACTTTAAGTTTTATGATATGTGGCGGAAGAATGTGCATTACTTTGGTTTTATTTGCGTTTATAATCAGTTTACTGCTACTGCGTCCAGTTCATATTGCATTAATTTGTCTGCTACTTTTACGTCTTTGTGGCTGACTACAATTGCTAAGTCATCTGCTTATCCGTAGACTGTGCTGTGCTGGAAAACTTTGAACAATTCATTCATTGTGGTAATGAATAGAAGAGGTTCTAATTTGTATCCTTGGGGAACACCATAGTCACTTCTTCGCTGTATTCGTTCATGATTTTTACTTTAAACGTTCTCTTTACTAAATCATTTTTAAATCAGTTCAAAATGTATTCAGAAAAATCTGGTGGCAATAACAGGACGGAGATAAACGATAATTCCATCCGCTCGATCTAGAAGTAGACCATACTACTGTATAATCAAGACTGAGTTCTACCAAATCTGGTCTAGACGGCCTGCTAAAATATGGAGATGACCTGATGGAGCGCATTCACCAACGCATCTGTGAGATATAGTCGGAGCAAAGCATTCGCGATGATCCACGAGAAAAGAGACCCCTTTGACAGAGCCAAATATCGAGCGATAAATCTCTTTAACACCACGTGCAAACTTTTCTCTGGCGCCTGAAGCCGTTTATGAACAATTTGTCCATATCAATGGGACTTTAGGCCAGGGAAGTCCACAATATACCAAATCCTTACACTGCGGCAGATCCTGTAAGATACCCAAATACACTTACCACCTATTCGTCGATTTCAAGACCGCATACAAGCATACAGCGTAAAGACAGATGAAATATACAGCACCGTGTCTAGTTTTAACATTCCTGCCAAAGTCGTTTTTTTTGACATCGTTCTTGAGAAGGTCGTCCAGAACTCACTCGCCACCAAAAGTCCGTACAACTGTTGACCATAGCTAGCCGTCAATGAGGAGTTTTCAGTCACTGAATCGGAGGCGACCAAATGGGGTTTAGCAGTGAATGTGAGCAACAAAGTATATGCTGCCTTGAAGGAGGGAGCAGGACACCATTGACGTAGACTTCGGCTACCTCAGTTTCTAAGTATCGAGATCAAATATAGAATCCTCCTGCGAATTGCCGTTTCTTTGGGCTCAATTGTAGAAGAGACCTCTCCCGAAGTTGACTTTATATAACACCTTGGCCAATCCTGTGCTGCGCTATTGTGTGGTATTTTCGAGAGAAAACTTTTGCGTTCAATCTTTGAACCTATTGGAGTTGATAGCATTTAGAGAAGATGTTTCCACCACGAACTCTATGGCCTGTACAGCGACATGAGTGTAAGATACAACACCTAAGATGACTTGGCCATGTAGAACGCATGGACCACACTGATCTATTCCGAAGTGTTCGACTTCGTACCAAAAGAAAAAAAAATAAATAGAAGACGCCCACGAAACCGAGGGCGCTCACAAGAGGAGTAGTGCTTAATTAGAGATAGCATTCGTATTTGATCGTGACAGCTTAGCAGGCTTGTTTGTATAAGCTCAGGCCTATACCGGGCACGAAAAAGAGTTATTTAGTCCATAATCCTTGGTAATAGGCCAACAGGCTTCAGAGTGCACCGAATTCTTGGCAGCACATTTCTCCGAACCCACCGCCTAAGTTCGGCTATTTTATGTCATCCCCGATAGGCACCACAGTCGAATACCGATGCTACGTATATTTTTATCTTTTTTTGAGAAAAACTCAAAATTTCAATGCATTTCTCGAATGTTTGCGCGCCATGTCGAATCGTGAAATTGTTGTATCCGAGTGTGTTTTGTATGTTGTGTGCCAGCGTACACCCGGCAGCCCACTTTAAAGCTGTACCCCACCATTGATGGCATTCTTTATCACATAACTTCCGAGGAGTAATCCAGCCGCCCTTTCCCGTGCTGCAGGGCTCTCCGATTCCATAGCTCCTACACGCAAATTGCGAAATTTATTTATGGGAAAATTCTATTTGAATAATTTTACTGCAAACGAGTACCACTGCCGCCGCTGCTGCTGCTGTGCTGTTGCTGTTGCTGACGGGATACAAGCGCACAAAAAGAAAACACATTACAACAACACCAACACAGAGTAAGGACGAGGACGAGAACGGGCTTGAGAGAGAAGAGCGCAAAGAAGAAAAAAAAATAGAAAAAAGAAAAACACAAAAATACAAACGAAAATGGCAAAGACGATGAATCCTGGCTTTCATGTTTTGAATGCCTCGCTATTTGGAGGGCTTTTTCGAGAGATCTACGAGATTCGGATAGTGAAAGAGATTGCCGGGAGATTAGATGTAATTCGATTCGCTAGGGTTGAGAGGAGAATGTCGTCTTTGAGTTGTCGATGGGGTTGCTTCAAACAGACGAGCGGGGCGCGCAGAGGGTTAAAGGTTGGATGAAAAAATGGAAAAAATAGAAGAAAAAAACTCGTGAATATCCTTGAGTGTGTTCCCATCCATTCGACGCTGTTTGAAGTGTGTGCCGTGAATCACTGTGCAAAGCCAACAAGTTTAAAAATGCTTAGAGGAAATGGGATATGTGTATCTTGGAGTTACTTGAATAAATTGGACACTCCATTCTATTCGCGGAATCGAGATGGAGTACATAGGCGACTTGTCTGGCGGCAGGCGCCTGGTTCATAAGCAAAACCCATTCATACGCTAAATGCAAAAAGTCTGACGGGATTTTCGGGATTTGAATACTTGTCCCGATGCAGGCGTCCACAGTTCCTGGCTGCACTTTGAAATCATTCACCATTCACAGATTCCCAGCTATTCAACGCGCTCATCCCTGCAGCCCCAGCAAGCTTTCAGTTTAATCACCAGATAAGCTTTCCAGTCCTGTAGCAAAATGAAACAATCATCGTGATGACGGCAATGACTGAGACAGCTTGGACGTCCTGTCGCCTATTTCAGAAAATCCCATCACCATCCAGCCCGCATCGAGGTAAACCACTTAAACTGCAAGTTGTTAGTCTTTGAACTCAATTTTCTAAATTTGGCACACCCAACTTTTTTTGCAGTCCAAATCAAACAGAAACCCACGCAATGCACTCTCTCTCCACTCCACTCAAACAAACCAACACACAAAAACAAAAAAAAGAAAAAACAGAAACCCCAACCAGTATGATACTTCAAATTCCAAGAAAAACTCAATCAAAGTAAAAGCAATCGACCCCAATGCCACCTCCGCCCAGCAGCAGACCCCACCTCTGCATATCGACTGCACTGTTCCAAGGCACTTCGTAACCAGAGTAAACACATCCCCTCCCACACACACACATCCCATCTGCAGCACCAAGTCAGAGGTCAACTGCTGCCAAAGTTCCAACACGTTTTTACCGATTAAATTGGTTAAAACTCCTTCACAAAAGAAAAATACCGCTAAGGACATTACTTTGTTGTGTGCTGCCATATAACCCCCGCTGCTCGACATGCAAATTCGAACAGAAGCCATGAATATATCGCTACACGCTATCCGCTACAAGCTACACTCTGGCCATCGCACACATAAGTGGATTCTTATAATCATTTCAGTTTTCCTTTTCAGTTTTTTGTTTGTTTTTTTTTTATACAGTTCCTTCCCACAGTCTACACCCCGCTGCGGAACCGGAAGCGACAGACTTTAGCCAGACGCAGAGGGCAGCATGCTCGTAATAAAAATGCATCGAGTTCAAAAACTTAACATTTTCCTACCATACGTCCTTCCTGAGGGTAAGTTCCTGTACTCTATCCCGTTCCTCTTTTTTTTTTTGATTCAATGTGTTTTCATTTTTTCTGTGTGTTCTGTTGTTGTTGTTGTTCTCTGCTCCTTCTCCTGCTCCGTTCGTCTGACGTGCGGCGGCCCTAGTGGTGGTCTGACTTTTTGAATCCACCTTATGGGCAGTGAACATCTTGACGGAAATGCCCAAAACAAACTTTGCGTTACGGTCTTACATTTTTTTCGTTTATTTTTCATATTCCACCACTCTTCCTTTCCTGGCTACTCTCGAAAGGGAAAAGTTTTTTGGGATTTTTTGCTTGTGATCCTGGTTCGGGGTTCAAAAATGTTTTCTGTCATACGGTAGGTGGATTATGAAGTGAGCAGAGTGCATACACTCGTACACACTCGTACTCACACACGCATGCATCCCGTGCCGTGTCCTGTTGTGATATTTTATGATTATGGGATAAGTTTTGATTTTAAGTAAACTCGGCAACAAAAGTTTCGAACGGGCGGCATAGCAAAGTAAGTAGATTCAAGATTAAGAGCGAATAAAATTGTAAAAAATTTTGTTCTCTGCCAGCTTGACAGAGTTGCGATGTGCCGGGGTGTGAATGGAGTGAGAAGAAAAAGTGCTTCTGGCTTAAAGGATGTATGATAATCCTGAATAGTTGGGAGATCGTTTGTGAGCGATGGAACGCAAGTGTTGACATCTGTTGGGGGGTTTGTGAAACAAGTCAGCGAGGCTTAGAACCTCTGATGGTGTAAGACAACTGGACACGGAACGATAAAGCAAAGTGAATACGAGTAATAAGCGCCGAACAACGACAGCCGAAGACACGTTCTCACGCTCATCCACCAGTGGAAGGAGCTAGCATTTTTAGGTTGACTGTGAAAGACGAGAAGCAGTTTGGATTTTTTTCTGAATATTGTCAGCGACACACATGAGGTGATGCCTTAAAATGTTTAAGTAATTTATAAAACGATATCATCGATTTAAAAGCCACATGCGACAGCAAGGGACTATTCGATGCGATGGCCTAATCCAGTATCCCAGAAAAAATTAGTCCGATTATGTCACACCACCCTGACATGTACTTGATGCTTCCTTCCTCGTCGATTTGAAACCTGCACCGTATTTCGAAAAGGAGATGACCTGTCGCGTCATTTCTTTAATCTGGTACTGGAGACGATAGTGCGACCGTCAGCTGTAAACACGGAACAAGGCATAAGCTTCTACATCTATGGAACAGAACAGAAGAATCGAAACGAGCAGGTTGGGTGGTATGCTGTCGAGCTAAAATCGATACGTTCCTCAGCACCTGCGGCAAGACATCACGACAACAGCTTCAATTGTGAGGCAGTGAAGAAGTTTTTCAACCTCGGGTGCAAACTTGAGCTCGATAATCGACATCCAAGTGGAGATCCAAAGTAGAGTCGCCTTGGTTACCGTTGCTTCTTCGTTTTTTTCGAAACAACTGAGGTCGAAACTCCTGATTCAAATTACGAAAAGCATGCTCTACAAAGCTCTTATTTTGCCAGTCATTCTACATGGGGTCGAAAACTAGACGACAAAAGAGACAAAAAATATTCTGCATCAAGTACACTCGTATAGTGAACGCGAGGAAGGCGAATAGAGGAGAAGATAAAACCGCCAACTCTGCGAGCTGTACTAAGACGTTGCTAAGGTCCAATGGGCAAAAATACGTCGACTGTACTGGCTCGTCCACATCGCCACCAATGCTACAGCTAAGAGAGTCCTTAGCTCCGAGTCTCTAGGTTCGAGAAGGAGAAGAAGAATAGATTTCCGGTAGAAAGAACAATTCGTCGCAGACACCAGACAGCTTGGTTTTGATGACCGGAAGCAAGCTGGCCAGATAGTTTACGATGGAAGACGATGCTCAAGTTCAGTCTCATGGGTCGCACATCTGATAAGTATGTAAGTGAGTGCCAAGGATTGGACCTAGGCTTATCAAATCCACATGACATAACCGGACATACGAATATTTTACGAATTCGGGAAAATGGGTCTTCAAACCCCAATATTCTTGTCATGCCTTTGACCACTACTTTTCCGACGTGCAACTAAAATGACAACGTGTATTCAGAAATGCGAAGAGTATAAGGAGGGAGTTTAATGGAATGCTTCTAAAACACGGTATCCAGCTATTGGAGTTCGGGCGCCATTCCACTGCGGTTCTCACAGGTCAGTGCAACAGAATAGTCTATGTATCTTTATGGCCCACTGAAAGTTAATGGGATACGAAGTTTCCATTCATTCAGTTAGCATTTTTTATTTTGAACTAAAGGCAAATAATTGCCGAAGCATTCACGGATTGAAAAAGAAGCTAAGCGTTGCATGAATCCACGACAAGCACAAAGACCGTCGAAATAGACGACTTATTAAAGATACCATCGGTAGTCTGCTGTATCTCCAAAACCCTAGTTGGATAGCTCACCTCCAGGTTTTCGCAAAGTTCAGCAATGTCAGACGGAATTTATCCAGTTTCCGTTATCCTCAATTGAAGTTGGCTCTTTGAGAAGATGCTTCTAGAAAATTAAGATCAAAGAAAAACATGTTCTACATTGAAACTCTTGCCAAAATGCTTGGAGTTTCTAATCTAAATCTTTGAGTTCCTCACAGAATGTTTGTTTTCTGTGTTACTTCTTATGCTTAATCGAATGCTGAAACCTGAGATCCAATGTACTTCTGTTTTGTGACCCCCAAGGCTCGACACTCTGCTGAAGACTCTGCTTACTGTGGCTTTTATGGTAATTTTGCTTGATCGTCATAGAATAACTGCCTAGAGACGCAACATACAACTTCTCCTTCTCATCTGCGATCCACTGTAAGCGTCAATTTTAAATAAAAACCGCCATCAGCTCAGAAGCAGAAGTCTTAAGGACTTAATCCCTTTAGGATTCATTTGGTTGCGTTAAAATGTATGCCATTCAAGAAAGCGAATCCCATCAATTCTCACACAGCCACATTATGGATAAGTACTCGGTTTCAGAAGGCCGTCCACGGCCACTTCAGTCTGGAGGCTTCATTAGGGGAGACAAATGCAAATCATTATCATGCCCACGCCAGTCGACCCAAACTGAAGAGCACCCATCGATAGCACTGATTTCATTTCTCGAGAAACCTCCTTAATTAGTTTGGAAAGTCGCCCGTTTCTCGCTAATTAAAGTGTGCATAACTTGTTGCCACACGAAAGAGGGTCTGCGCTTCGGCTGCACATGCTGCCTGCCACCCCCAAATTCGAAAAATGAAAAACGTAAATCTGTCTACGGCGGCGGCGTCCTTTCTAGCTAATGAAATCAGTGCCAGCAGCGTGCTTTAGTCCTTGTTCAAATCGATTACTGTGAATGACAAAGGAATCCCTTAAATCTTCAATTACTCAAGTTTTAAGGAAGAGTTTTAAAATCTAAGACCCGTACGACCGGTTGGCGCTCCCCACTACTCACTCAGTAAACCAGAAAAAGGGGATAATGAAGAGAGCGCACAAGTGTGAGACTGCTAGGCGACACCAGCTCCAGTACGAGCACCAGCACCAACACCAGTACCAGTACCAGTACGAGCAGCAGCAATATCAGCGTCAGGGTGATGACTTAAACACCCTTAAACTGAAGTTTTGTACCATCACCCCGCTGACGGGCGGCATCACAGCAGCAACAAGAGTGCATTATCATCTGAGAGATGGCAAAAGAAAACAACTCGGGATAAGGAAAAAAGCACTAAAATCAGATTTGCGGTGAAAGGATACTCTCTTGCCGCATACCCAAGCACACCCACCCACTCGCACAGCTCTGTGCACCCCTTCGCTCCATGACGATGGAGGAATTTCCCTTTGAAACGAAAAAAAAAAAAAACATTTCCCACCCATAAACGCTGCTCCTTTGTTTTTGTACCAAATTCACTCGAAATCTCATTATCCGTTGCGTAGCTAGAGCGTACAGCAGAAAAAAAAAAACAAAAAAAAGGATGAAAAGAATGAGAAAGAAAATGAACTGCAAACCCCCAGCCGGGTGGCTCACTGCAGGATTCCACTGAGAAGACGTTCTTCTTCCATCCTGACGTGTGGGTTTGTGTGGTGCGATGCCTTTTGTCTCCTTCTCTGCTGGTGTTTCGGGGGGAAAATGCGACTTATCTAGGATCGAGGAGGTTTAAAAAGTTGAACAGTGTCGAAGCAGGAAATTTGACGAAGCCATGTGAACGGCTATGGGGTTGTGGGCTTGTGGGTAGAGGGTTGTAGTCAAGACATTGTTTCCCTTTGAAGATTGATTGATAGCTGCATGGGATTTTAAATTTTTGTTGAGTTGGAGTAAGTGCATTCGCTTCGACTGGATAAACACTTAAAGATGCGACGCGAGGCTTTCGGGGACGCTGAGATGTTTCAGTGATGTGTTGTGAAGTCCAGGGGATTACTGATTCGTTATGCGGTAGACTATTCCTGTCAATTTTGGAATTCGATCATGGTACAATTTGAGGGGTCAGTAATGTACTCTAAAACTGTGAAATTATAATCATAGCGATGAAGAATGAGTGCTGAAAGTCGCTTGCAGTACAGTCGTCTTCTTCTGTTAGCGCTGCATTTCTGTGCGCCATCGGTTCCGTGGGTATCCTCTTTGGGTTGTCCCAATATCGCGGAATCGAGGATTTATCGAGTTGAAGCATGCGCTCTACATGGCCCAGTCATCTTAGGAGTTAATTTCGTTGGCACCTGACCAGCTTCATATCGCTGTACAGCTCATGCTTTTCGTACGATTGAGTGCTTTTTTTCTCGAAAAAAAAACCAAGAGCTTCATCTACTATTGAGAAGGTCAATATCTCCCCAGTGCAGCAGTCAGCAGGACAGCATATTATATAAAGTCAGATTAGTCCTTCGAGGGGGCTCTAATACTCAAGCTGAGCCTGTTGAGCTAAAACTATCATATGCAAGAGTCATTCTGTCGTTTGCGTATGCCATCAGTTACGGACTTCTGGAAGATCGCGCTTCTTCTCTTGAGTTGGCGAGTGATTCGGTGAGCATGCGCCTTGCCTTAATTCCGTTTTTGGCATTGAAGGTCTCTGTGGAGTCATTAACGATCTAGATGGAGTGAACCTTGATAGTGTGAAGATTCGTTCGATGGTGAACATCCCCGGCCTAAAACCTGATTGAGAAGGACCTTTCAGATTATTCACGAATGCTTTCAGGCGGTGGGGCAAAATGTCGGGGACTAGGAGACTTGAGGTGGTGGGTATGTGCGCCGACTCCTACGTACTTAAACCTTGGTGACTAGTTTCAATTCCTTGTTTGACAAACAATTTTCACCGCCCAGCTCTTTTGATTCACTGACAATGCTCAACGAACTGTCTAGAAAAACCTTCTTAAACTTCGCCCTTCAGAGTCGGCATCAAAATGTAGGTCCCTTCCACTCGTGAGAGGACAATAGCACTCACAACACGAATGATTTTTCTAGGAGCTGCAGCCTCACCCATTTTCATCTCACCTTTTTAAAATATCTCCGAAGGGAGCCTGAAGATTTGAAGGTAAAGGTTGTCAAGTGAATCTGTCTTCCATGTGGGGTAGGATGAGTTCCAGTGCGAGTTTTTTTGGGGAAATGGTGGGGAGAACATATGAGTTAACACCCTCTTCAATAAGAATTAAACAATCAAATACGAAAACTCGAAAATATTCTTGTATTTTTTGATGCTGGAGAAAGCATCGCATGTACACTTGAAAATAACTGATGGCGAGATGGCTACAGATGCTTAATGAGGTGACCTTATTTGACGTCTTAGTGCGTTTCGTAGTTTAGCATCTTTCCTGTAGAAATGCCGAGCTATGGTCATGCAATTTGGGTAATGACCGTAGGAATTAGATCGTGAAGCAAGCTGCCGAGGTGAGATTTCTTCCTTCTGTTGTGGGAGTTACTCGCCGTGATAGTGTGAGAAACACGGCAGTACGCGAGGAACTCAATATTGAGCAGCGGGTTCCTCAAACGGAAAGGGCTATGCTTCTTCGCCATCACCCGAACTTTCGAAGCGTGCCTAGTACGCGATTCCATCCGACAGGCGACCGCTTTGCAGACCCATGTCCAGGTGGTTAGACCAACTCCAAAAACTCGCCTAGTTCCGCTTGGCAATAACTCCTGATGAGTGCGAGTCGATGAGGCCGCAGATCGATTGACCTGTAGGTCTCTCGTCAGCACCCGATGACACCGCTTTAATCCACAAAGTAAAGAGCACTCAGCATCAGAAGATCCCATCAAGCACACACGCAGGCATTCAAAAATGTGTGTCTATAAAAAACCCCCACCCGACCGGGTATCTGCTTTGATTTACGATCTAGTCACACTACAGAGAGATAGAGAGAGAAACACCGAAAGAGAGTTAGCGGCTCAGGATTAATTATTCAATTAAGGTTCCTCCATCAACGGCTGCAGCTCAAACTGGCTCCTGAGTTAATTTTATGCTGCGAGACTGCAGCGAAAAACTTGCAACATTTTAATTTACTTTCGCCGGGATTGAATCTGATTATTTCGTACTGGCGCTCGTTTTTATTCCCTGCACATGGTTAACATTTAACCTTCGTTTTAATTAGGATCCACCATCGCCACCCGGCGCGCACAGCCGCCCACCCACTCAGAACGAATCCACTGCCGACTACCATTACCAGCCGACAACAGCAGCAGCAGGAGCGACGACGAGCTGGAGAAAGAAGTAAAATCAAAATAAATGTATCTGCCGTGCACTTGAAGATTGCAGATAAATCCTTGCTCTAAGTATCTTTGAGAATGTAATTATCTGCACCGCACTTTTTCCTTTCCCCCTCATTCCACCGCAAATATACACACACACACGTGCAGACATCCAATTGCACGCGAGAGTGAGTCGTTGCTTCATTGTTGCTCCCACAGGATGCCGCAGATAATGGCTCACCGTGCTGCTGTTGCGCTGCATCCAGCCGGCACGGCGTGTGTGTTGGTGTGCGATTGCCTCGTTTCATTGCAATCCATCTAGGACGTTTGTTAGGTCCTCCATGGGAAATTAAAAGATCGCCACGCTTGAATTAAGGAGCAACAAATTAAGTGCAGGATCTGCCGGTCGGAGGTCGCTCGTCAGCCGTCGTTACTAGCTCGCACAGTCATTCAACGCCGCGTCCACCGAGGCATTCTGAGATTTAATGCGAACCAAAATGTTGGCAGTGTTTTATTTTGATTAAGTTATCAACGAATTGAAGGTACCCCGCAGCGTGGAGATGAGTGTGCCCTGTCTGTCATAAATCCTGATTAATTAACTTGGGCTAGGACGTGTGCACCAGTTGCCGTCTGGTCGGTTGAATGCTGATTTATGCTCTGCAATATCCTTTTGAGTTTTTTTTTTTTAATTTCGCTCTGGGAGGAGTACAACATATTCTCGTTTGAGAGTGACATTGTTGACCATGTGTTCCTTTCAATTTCATCCTTGTAAAATCCACCACTCAATCCCCGACTCAAGGCTCTCTATGAGTAGCTGGCATAAGAAAAATTTGGACGATTTGTAATTGTTCCAAAGAACTTACGTAAAGTTCCAACAGAAACTGTCTTCTACGTATGTGGACAGCAAGGTATTTTGCTTCCGCTAAAGTAATCAAGAGTGAACGAAACTGTAACTTGAAGAAACTTAACGAAACATAAAATTCAATGAAACGTTATTATGGTCCTATTAACTGCTGATATATGCCGTTACCTCTGAAATATCTTCCTGCGTCTTTTTCAATTCCCCCTATCTCTCTCCTCTCTCTGGAAAGACCAGAGCACGTTTCCTCTTTTGGCGGTGACGCAGTTGAAAACATATCTGCAGTGACCACGAGGTCCATTCAAACTCCAAAATCATCCTTGGCCAAATCCACCACTCAATCCCTGGCTTTCCAGCATTCATGCACAAACTTCTCAATTTACCGTCCTGACGTCTGCTGTAATTGAAACCATAATTCACCGAAATGAAATAATCGCGGCGAATTATCTCGCACCATTAAATCCGCCCCAAACATCTCTCTTGTCGGTGGTACGCGACTCCCCGTCCCCGAACAAGGCGACAATCCAAGCTCGCTACAGCGCGTCACGTGCTTGCACTTCATTTGCTTGTGCAATGTATGCGACATTGTTTGTGCGTATCCTTCCTGTGATTTCGAAATTACTCCGTGAGGCCCGTTGCGAAAAGAATAAAAGGAAAATCATCCTTTCCCTCGTCGCGTCGCCGAGGATAGCTCACCTAACGACTCAACCCTTTTTGCTCTCTAAGCAGACCCGGCCGTGCTGCTATCTAGCACTCGGTATCCGTTATTTTTATTTTCTACCCCCCTACCCGGCCTCGCCGTTTGAAACGATAAAGAATACATTTTTGAATATCCCTTTTCATAACGGAATTATTTTCACGTTCAGGGAGTTTCATTATTATTCCCAACGGGGAGCGGCTACGGCCGATATCTGTTGCTGATGATGGCTGGTGGTGCTGGAGTGGCGGATGGTGTTTCTCTGTGTGTGTGTGTTTGGGTGTGTGAGACACAAAAGGGACGATAAGGTGAGTGGAACATCGCTCACTGTCTGTGCAAGGACATCCTCGTATAAAAATGGTTTGAATTCTTCTCTCTGCGATGAGATGGCACTGCTGAATGCTCTTGGTGTCCCTCTATTCGAACGCACCCATCACCCCTTGATCCCCTTGATGATGTGGTGGTGAATAACAATGGATCACGGTGGCAGGAGCGCAATGATATGGTTAACTCTCTCAAACCCCTCGCTTGCATTTGCTAGACATCCCAGAACACTCAGAACACCCAGAACACATCTCTGACAGCGTACAACACGTTATCGGATTGTGAACGGTTTTTTGGTGGTATGCTTTCATGACAGTGTTCGTCTATTGTGTGCGAGTGTGTATGTGTCTGTGTCAGTGGATGCGTGGATGGGCTACGCTATCTGAAACTACCCAATCTACAATCAGATACGATTGCCTCGTTCGAGTTAGTGACGGTTCGATGCCATCGTTATTGTTTCGCCTTCTAATCTAGTCCTTCTGGTGGTTTAAGGCTATTTGGCTTTGGCGTTGAGTTGTGTTGACTGGCTATTGGAGTGAACAATACAGTAGTAGCCAGCGGTATTGCATCACTGGGGGTAGAGACCATTTTTAGGTCCTTTGTCATCAATTGAAATTTGGAGAATGATACGAATTATGGGAGCTAAGTCTTGTGAGATGATAAACTGGCAAATTATAAAATTTCATGTGTCATGTTATGTTACAGGACCGAACCGAATAATGTGGAAAAATCTATTCTTGTCATTTACAACCGTGGGGAGCAATTTATTTTAATCCAACTTAAGTGAGCAATACGGAACGAGCTTTAACGAAACTTGATGCAACTTAACGAAACTTAACGAAACTTAACGAACTTGATCCAAGTGGTTATTATGGTTCCAATATATCATTTCTTCACAATCACTCGATTTCTTAATTTTACTTAAGTATCCTTTAGTCCGTTATGGTTAATCCTTCAGTTTGAGTAAAAAAAGACATTTACTCAAGTTGCCCTGACGGCCACATAGTGAGAATACCACGTACTTATTGAATGACAAAATCCATATCCAAACCGGTGGTAAACTGCTTACCTCAACTGTATGTGTAAATAGGAGAGGGCTTCTCTCCTGGAACGGACAGGCGAACGATATCTCACAATGAATGGCATTCCCGAATTTATGAAGCGTCTCTAATTAGCAGCAACCCTTTGGGAGCGTCGTCGTCGTCGCAACCACCGTCATCGTTGTTGCGTCCATTCGTCCTGCTTACGCCATCATCCCTGCACCCCTCAGTCATTATCATTCATTCTCGACCGCCCTGCCCCCCAGCATGCGTTCATAAATGACATTAAATATGAGGCGACCACCACTTGCCGAAGGATAAAGCATATCGACGACTCCTAATGAAGTTTCGGGATAATTTTTATCGGAATTATTGAAATCGGTGTGCGTGCAAGTGTGTAAAGGCATTAGTTGCTAGCTGCTGCTGCCAGCGTCACTGGTTCCATTGTGCTGGCGCAATAGAGTGTAGTGACAAACAGATTTTTTGCCTTTTATCCTCTCCCCCGCCGCCGGCACATCTGGTCGGGGGCAGCCGGAACAGTCGAGCCATTGTTCCAAGGACACACTGAGCAATGGAGAGCTTCATTGAATGACATCAAGTTAGTTGTGTGCTTCCTCGCCATTCATTGTGTCAGATCCATAAACAATACGAAGGCGTCGAGTGATTTATGGAAGTTTGCAACTTAACTTTCGGGGAAATAGTGTGACACGAGCCTTAAGATTTTCCCTTATTCTCCTTTTTGTTGGATTTAATTTGCACAAATAATGGTCGATGGGGTTGGAATGTAGGGTCGCCCGGATCCGGCGGCGGTTAGAGCTGGGTGACGAACAAAACAAAAAAAAAAAAAAACGAAACCGAAATAAATGCGAACCACATGAAGCCATCAACGATGTAGCACACAAAGCAGAAGAGAAAACTTGTCGAAAGGCGGGCTAGATTAAGATGAAGGGGATGGATGGAACAAAAGGAATTACTCAACAATTGTTGCTGACTTTTCGCTACTTTCCACTGCCATCACAGTCACACCACAAGGCCGGCCTGCTGCTGCCAACCCTGCCACTGCCTATTGTTGTTTACCCAACCGCATAGTCATGGACTGTGTGTGGGACTCACTGGGGGGGTGGTGGTTAGTGCAAGGGAGTACAATTTTTAGCAGTAAATACCCATTCTCCCAGGAAGCGGTGGGTTGTTGATTCCGAGAAGGCGAAGAGAAAAAAATGTGGCAACCACTGGAAGGCGGGTCCCAGTGGCTGGAGTCGACGACGGATGGCTGGCGAGTTGCGAGAGATAATGTTGAAGTTGAAGGTGCTCCTCTGCTGCCTATGCGCTGTGGTATAATAGAAAAGCGTGACGATAATAGGCACTGAAAGTAATGTAGTCTTCAGAATGGGACACAGGAAGCCATTTGTTGCGAGACAACCAAATTAATGAATTCTGACCCTCGCCTCGGGCGCTACCCCTCACTGAGGGTGGTGGCCATGGTGGTGTGCATGCTCTTGGCGATTGTGGGGACTAACTTCGAATGGATTGTGTGCACAAGTGAAACGAAAGTTCGTGTTTTGAGGCTAAAATTGGTTGCTAGCACTGGCACTCTGGCTAGCACTTCAAAAGTGCATAATGCGTTCAGAATTCGAGTTCATCAGGGCCGAAGTTCATCAGGAATTGACAATACTATGGCGGCGATATTTTCAACTGAACTTCGCCGGAATACTTATTATTAGGTCTGCAACCCATGAAGGGTCTGCGCCTGAGTATCATCAAAGACGGTCCAGAGGGCACTTCCTCTAGTCAGCAAGACCAAGCTGTTGTAGCGTTCTAGCCAAGATGTCTACTTCTCGATGACGGCAAATAATTTGCTTTCTCCTCGCCGCCTGCTTCACACACTTTAGTGAATTGTTAGTTCCCTGCCAACACTGATCCGACAGCAATAGTTTCCCATCGTCATCCTGAAAGGATTAGCGATGTGATGCCGTGCTGCTGGACTTGAGATCCACAGAATAGTGCTTTATGTCGATTTGAATTTCTTGGAATCTTACCTAGATCCACCACTGTGGCCATGACTCCATCCTATGGCTGTACTGCCGCCGACAGTATCTCTGCACCCACAACTTTCCTCGTCCGTCTCAATTTACTGCAACTGAAAGACAAGACATTTGCTTCGAATTATGTTCCGACACATTCCGCCATCTTTTCCAAAGAAAACCTATTTCCCTATTCCTCCTCCGCGCCACTATAGCGCAAAGATTTAATCAAATCACTCAAGGGACCAGGAAAAGGTCACACCCCTCCGTGAACACATATACTGACTCCTACTCACCGAAACTGTCTTCCCTTATTAGATTTGCCGTGTAACCCCTTCCAAGTGCAGATGGTCTGCTATCACCGCATCCTTCGCGCTCTACGTAGTTGTTGCTGCATTCTCGTCGCCAAGACAGACGCGATTCAGCTCGTTAAAATCAAAATAATTGCGCTCTCCGCTACGTACACATCTCTTCATCTCGTCCATGCTGGAATAAAATTCTGCTTAAAGGACCATTTCGAGGAAAAACGCACAATAAATCGATACAACGACATGCCGGCGTCCGAGAATGAATTTGAAATGTCAATGATAAATTATGCTCTGCAGTTCAACTCTCACAGATTCCGAAGCCCTCCTCCTCCTCGGCTGCCAGTTGCTGTATGTACATACAAACTGCAAACTTCACAAGAACTAATGGACATGCTAAGGACCATTGACACGTACATTCTGAGAAGGAATGACTGGGATGACTTAAATCGATTACTTGCCTGGAGAGAATCTTCTTTGACTTTGTTCTAAATATTTAACGATGACCCCCTCCCGAATATGATTTCACGAGCAAATTGAATTCCATCCCATCCCCAAATTTGAGCGACGGGGCCGATATTCCTCTGTTCCTGTTGCTGTTGCCGACGTCCAGGACACTGTCTCGTGTTGCTTCCGATAGCAACTTCAACTCACCTTGCATTTGTAATTCGATTTTTCCTCAATTCGATAACCAATATACCGAGGTACGTCTGTCAGTCTGAAGTGTACGGATACGTGAGGAAACCCTTCCGGTGTCGGGTCGGGTACTCCCATATGTCATCTGCGTACATCACAGCCCCCTCTTGCTTCCTCCAGCCATCCAGTTTGACACTTTCCTTAAGAAAAAAAATGTTCGGTCGTGTTCGAAAAAAATTGAAATTCAGGAACAACGTCGGCAAAGCGAGACTGTTGAATGAGGGGGGTATTTGCTTATTTGTGTTGCTGCATGCATTGTCAGTGGAGATGAGTCTCGCTCTCTCTCTCTCTCCCTTTTCCCGCGCGATATGCACCCCATTCATGTCGCAGAATCAGTTGCAATATCGTCCTCTTTTCGTGTTGAAAGCCGTCAAGTCTTGTGTCGTCCGTGTCGTCGTGCACTCTGATATCCGACATCCTTGGGGGAAGGGGGGTTTTTCCAACACTGAAGGGCATTCAATAACTTCAATTTCTCATATTGTGTTTGGAATTTGAAATGCATTCTTATGATATGCAGCGCATCCTTTGGTGACTCCTGCCAAGACTAAAGTACACCCAAACACATCGTTTTGCTATTTTAGCGAATCAGCGAGTGGAACACACATTCGACAGATCGAATGGAGATGGTGACAGCACAAGGACGACATCGACAACGGCTGGCTTATCTATGTCCTGTTGCTGTTTTTCTTTATTCGTGTGTATGTGTGTGTTGATTTGGAGGAGACAGAGTGCAAGACGAGAATCCTTTTCCCGTTCACTGCGTTCGACATGTGAGCTTCTTCATTTCGATTTCCTTTCTCATTTTTTTTTTGTCCTTTTCCGCATTCATCCTTCCGCCCACCCTAGCTGGGAGTGTAAACTTTCTAAGGGTGCGAGTCCTGTGGGCGGCCGTCACGTGGTGTGGTGGAGATATGAGATTCACAAGAGAATTTATGAAGAATGACGATGGCATGGCATTCGTTGTGTCTACAAATGTCACCGCAAGAAAAATCCATGCCCATGTATGGTTGAAGGGAATTTTTGCGCATAATTCCATGAGAATTACCAGACGATTGCCGAAGGGGAGCTCAAGACGATTCACGACGGGCGACGGGAGGAAAACGTTTTACATCTACAAACTATCGGATGACTGTGGAATACAAAGTACACGAATAGAGCGGATGGTGAGGGGAACAAGGGGAAATGGTTGAATGTTGAGCATTGAATTCGAGGACACAGTGCCAGATAACACCGACGAAGAGCTGTGCCCACAATGGGATTATGTCTTGGCATCGAATGCATATGGATTTTTGACGAACGGAAAAATGAGAGGGGTCGGTCCTGTCGGCTTTGCAGGGATGACTTGAGATGCGATGACGAACGCGCTCTACTCGGAGGGGTTTGGAAGTCGATTAGGTTTTAATGGTTTTGGGAATTCAAATCCGTTTTGAACATTTAAACCCAGACCTGAGGTGTGGATTTTGCTTTTAGGACCGACGAAGGCTTGTTGAGGTTTGTTATTTATTTGCTGAAGGTCTTTGGGGAATTAGTCGGCATTAATCTGAGAGGATCAGTTAAGGCTTATGCTGGATTAAAGGGTTGTCAAGTTTATCTTCTTGAGACTCCCGTCTAATATAGTTTGTAGTCTGACAATGCGATTTGTAACATTTTTCGATGAATTTCGTCCTCATCTTAAGCAACTCAACTGGGTGCTGTACGACTGGGCATATGTTGAGCTACAATAGTGCATGCTGCTCAATTTGATCATCCTCATGTAACACTCTTGCAGCATGACTTAGATAATATTCAGCCATTTTGGTGCAGTTCAAAGTTAAGCGTTAACCGCGGGGAGTAAAAGGCAGCAGAAGATTGTTGGAAAGCCGAACAGACACTATCACCAAGAAGCCTTTCCAGACACCGAAGAACCAGGATTTTAACACAATACATCCAGCGACTCATATATTCGATCGAATGTCAGTTCCTTTCCGAGAAAATATTTCAGGCGTTGCTGTGAGTTGTTGCTGAAATGAATGTGCTGCTCTCATGATACCTAAGCCCCTCTTTGATAAGGATTTCTCAACCAGCATCCTCCCCTGAACTTACTGTAAGGTTTTCTGCCAATCAAAGGCAAGGCGTCGGCACGAGTTTGTACTCTAATTATTCGTTATTTCGACTTCTAAATTACTGTGGCGTCTTTCAGGCTAAAACTCTAGCCATAAAGGAAGCTCATCTGTTCTGACACCGATACGGCGATTTTCGGATGCAGTCACATTTAACCCAAAGACTTCTCTGAATTGGCACCTAACTCTTAACGAAATGGGCAAGTATAATATTTTAACATTCAACTTATGTGGGTGGCAGGACACTCTGATATTCCAGAGAATTGTGAGGCGGATAATGGTACAAGCCCTGACTTTCCGGACGCCTGCTCATACAAATCGGAGATGGTCAACTGGCACAGGATTCACTCAGCCTGATCGAAATGAGCATGCTGAATGTCAGAACTCTTATCGTCGTCATAATCGGACATTGCGCCATTGGAACTCACGTCTCTAGGTTGGGCCTTCCCTGCAATGACTTCTGCAGAAGCTTCCACAGAAGAAGGAAGAAACTAGTGTACATTTTCTTTGTAATTGCGGCGCTCTCCCCTTCAGAAGAAGAAGACAGCTAGAAGCGTACTACCTCAACAACCTAACTGAGCTAAACAGCATTAGCGTCAGTCATCTTCACCGCTTTATAAACAGCATTAACTGGTGTGTGGAATAGGATCGCCTAGGTCCGAGTGGCATTACTTGGTGATGTCAACCAAAGGTGAATTTTTAAACGAATGGAAGTATTCTTTTCTGACGCCTATATATAAAAGCGGTTTAAGGCAAAAAGTAGAAAACTATCGACCAATATTCAAGCTTTCATCGATACCAAAGTTATTTGAAAGTATTGTAAAAGAAAAAATATATTTCATGGTAAAAGAAATTATTTCTAATAACCAGCATGGCTTTATGCAAGGCAGGTCTTGTACAACTAATTTATCATTATTTTCAAATTACATTTATACAAATTTAGAAAATCAATTACAAGTTGATGTACTTTACACCGATTTCTCGAAAGCCTTCGATAAAGTACATCACACTTTGCTTTTAAACAAACTAAAGTCTTTGGGATTCCATTCGTCAATGTTAGAGTGGTTTTCCAATTACTTAAAGGACAGGAAGCAACTGGTAATGATCGATAGTTTTAGATCTCGAGTAATAAAAGTTACATCGGGCGATCCACAAGGTAGCCATATGGGGCCATTACTCTTTCTATTGTTTATAAACGATGTTCACGAAATTTTCAAATATTGTAAAATTCTAACATTCGCAGACGACTTTAAATTGTATTTATCTATTAATAGTTTAACTGATTGTAATAATTTCCAATTGGATATACATGCACTAGTGGAATGGTGCAAGCACAATGGACTAGAGCCGAATATTCAAAAATGTAATATCTTTACGGCATATCGAATTACATCCCCGATTGTCTATGATTATTTCATAAATGTCGCCTAGAAGAGGTTAAAGATCTGGGTGTAATTTTTGATACTAACTTAAATTTTGCATCACATTATGATTATACAATTGCGAAGTCTAATGCTATGTTAGGTTTTCTGAAAAGAAATAGTAGAGATTTTCGGGATATAACTAGTCTTAAGTCCATCTATTGTTCGTTAGTCAGACCGTATTTAGAATATTCTTCCATCATTTGGGATTCGCCATATGATACACAAGAACTCAGATTCGAAAGAGTACAAAAAAATTTCACGAGATATGCTGTCCGTAAATTGTATTCCTTCGAAGAACTCCCTAAATATGACGATAGATGTAAAATAATAGGCTTGCAAACCTTAAGTTTCAGGCGTAAGACAGCGTCAGCCATGTTCATCCGCGATATTATTAATTGCCGTGTAAATTCACCAGACTTACTTTTTCTCATGAATATGTATGCTCCCCAAAGATCTCTTCGGATGAGAAATTTACTATATGATAAGAGGCATAGAACCAACTATGGTTGTAATGAACCTATTACAAGGTGTATAAACACTTTTAATGAACTTTGCAACGAAATTGATTTTAGCTTGTCTCGATTGGAGTTTAAAAAATTGATCCATGCACTATGCTATAATTAATATTGTTTATTTGATGTAATCTTTGAGATGCAAAATCGGTAGATGATCCTTAGTCGCGCAGCAAAATCTGCTGTGTAAAGCGATACTGAGAGTTAACACTTAGAGAACGTAGTGTTTTGTGTACTCTGTGATGGAAAATACAAAAAAAAAATAGTCAACCACTCCAGCCTAACCAATTTATGTACTGCTCTGGCTAAGGGATACACAGGGACTGTTTGGGGTAATCCTTTACTCGGCCGATGCTTGTCCATGGCTGCCCTGTGTGGTTTCACTTGAAAGCGTGCTTAGTGGAAAAGGTACCGGTGTTTGACGGGGCTTTTATTAAGGCTCGTAATTACGTCTTATATAATAGAACAACTTAAAGCGCACAGTTTCCAAATCAAGAAGATTCATTAGCACGATACAAGGGCCTGATCTGTTCTTAGAGGTTCAATGTGCCGACTCTGGTACGACAGGATGCATCTTAACGGCTGCGTATTACCTATAACAAGGAACCAAAGATATGTTGTCCTCATTCAGTAACGGCTGCTGAGAGGCAACATATAGAAATCAGAGTTGTGAGGCAATAAAGGTATTCAGCTGTATTTGGGTTCAAGATCAATCAAACACTGAACACATAATCGTTGCGAAATATCAGATCCTGGTGGAAATTCACTTGAAATTTGTCACATTCATTTCTACTAACTGAATTTGTCTTAGCCCTTCGTGTACCTTCAAAGTCGAATGTCATACAACAGCAATACCCACCACCGCCGCGCAACCACCACTCCCACAGCTAAAAATATCTCAATCAATGATGAAAAATACAATTCCAACCGAGGAAACTTCTGCTTCTTCACTCAATTAACTCGAAGTCCAGCGCTTAGTTCATTTGAATTATACTCGTATAGTAGGCCTCGAACGAGTCAGGAAGGATGGTGTATCTGCTGCTGTTGCTCATCGTATAAATGGGGGGACTGCCAGCATCGATGGTGGTGGTGGTGGCGGATGATGGTGATGTGGTGCGCTTGGCCCTGGGGGCAAAATCAACATCTATTAGTTTTTATGTTCGCCAAACTTGTATCCGAGTTAATTGATTGGATTACACAAAACCCTCCGACACACAAGCACGCAGACACATACACACACGCACCAAGGATGAGATACAAATACAAGTTAATACACACAATGACCATGTCGGAAGCACTTTCATAACCGGGGCGGACTTTTCAATTAACATGCGAATTAGGAGACATGTGTATTTGCCAATCTGGATTTATCTGGAATGACTTGAATCGATGTGGGTGTGTGTTGATCCCTGGGTGGGGGCAGAGTTGTTTGCTTATTTTTCCCTTCTCAGCAGGAGCTGAGGATAATAGAATTGAATGTTGAATATGTGGACGAATTACAAAGAAATATTGACATCTTGACAATAAACAAGTGCTGGTGTGGTCGATGGTCGATGGGAATGTGGATGGATCTGGGCAACTTACAGTACATGAGACGGGAGGAGGATGTCTGAAGCAATTAAAGATGATCAATGAGAGTGAAATTTGGTCAGAGTGACGCATGACAGGGTTTCCTTGAGGTTTTCTTGCTTCAGGTGGAGCTGGGAATTAGTCTGCATTGCAATTGATTTGATTCGATTGAAATGTCATCGATTTACAGACAATCGGAAACGTTCGAAGTAATTTTGTGCGCCATATGTGTTGCATGTGTAAATCCGAACAGGACAACTCAAACAATGGATGAAGTTGTGCGTTGCCGGTGAAGAGTAGAATGAGCAAAAACTGAATAGTGAGAGCCTTTAAGGAGTAATGAAAGATTTCAGTACAAATTTACGCATGTTTTTACGCTTTTCGACAAAATATGTTTTTGTTTTTAAATAAATGAATTCCCTTGGTTGTTGGCATCCATACTCGTGCAGGACATTCTCCAAAAATACTCTTATGGAGATAGGACGGCTAAGGAAATAGCAATAGAACAAATTAGATGTTTGATTATATCGACTGGATCTTACATAACATTTTTCTAGTAAAACTCAGTCATATACAGTGGAGGGCATCAAAATATGACAGCTGTGCTGTTATCAATAAAAATACCGTCGTTTTCTTCTTCGCGGCATCGAGGACATGGCTTCTGTAGAGTAAGCGCAAAGCGGTTAATCCCATGCCATGAAAGCCTATAGTATCGCCGAATCGAGACGATACTAATAAAGCAATAACCGACACTACAGAAAAAGGAATACAAAATAATATGTAAAATAAACTACACTACAGTCTCGATAGTATAAAATACCAAGCCCATTCATAGCAGCGACATTGTTCACATTACCGAGTGTGCATATTTTAAGGCACTCTCTAGTATAACTGTATATTTATACAGTCCACAAGTTTGTGCTGTGAAATGTTTTAAAATCCTGTTGTTTTTTTCATGTTGTCCACGAGCAGTTTTCTTAGGCAATGTCACATATGTACGTTTTCTCTGGTAAATCCAAATGCAACCGAACACCAAACCCCGTTTTTAAATTTGTACACTAAATCGTCATTTGCTATTAAGGCGGACTCGCTGAAGCACAGGCTTCTATTTTGCTTCAGGATTAAGCCACGTAAAAGTTCGTGTTTAGTACATGTTTATACGTCCACTTTCTAGCTTTTCATTTAATAGAAATTTTAGAAAAATTAGAAAAACAATAGAAAATTAGATTTAAATGAGCTCCAGCTCCAGGGGGTTAACATAGGTACATATTCGATTAGCTCGATAAACGCGACTTAAATAACAAAGGGTGTTTTTTTTAGATTTATAAAACCTTAAGTTGGCAACACTATTTTAACTGGCGACCATTTTGTCAATTGTCAAGTGATTTATTTTAAGTTTGGTTTGGCTTTTCAAAATGAATAGATAGACGCCTGAACAACGCTTCCAAATTGTGCAAATTTATTTTGAAAATCATGGTTCTGTTCGAAATACGTATCGCGCACCCATGCTCACTTTTGGTTGAATGGATACGTCAATAAACAAAACTGCTGTATTTGGAGTGATGATAATCCTCAAGTGTATGTTGAGACCGTTACATCCACAAAGACTGTTTGGTGTGCTTTACGGGTTGGTGGAATAATTGGTCCGTACTTCATCAATTGAACAACCATGATGTGCAGGAGGTGTAGTCGCCGCGGCATGTCACACAGCTCGTGCCACAATTGATTTATTGAAAGAAACGTTTGGTAACCGCATAGTTTAACGTTACGGGCCCGTGAATTGGTCTCCAACATAGTGCGATTCAAACTATTTTCTGTGGGGATATGTGAAGTCGCTAGTCTTCGCCGATAAGTCCGAGGCGATTGAACACTTGGAGGACAACATTCGCCGCGTTATTGCCGATATACGCCGATAAATGTTGGGAAAGGTCATCGAAAATTGCACCTCCAGATTAGACTACGTCCGAGCCAGCCGTGGTCGGTTGTCGGTCATATGCTTATCTTTCGAATAAAGTCATTTTCATGTCAATTTAAAGAAATCATCTTTGTTTTATTCCATTTCAAAGTTCTATACCTCTAAAAGAAACCCACCCTTTACATGCAAGTAATATTTCTGTTTGTGTGAAATTATAAAAGAGATCAGATCAGTAATCTCCGCATTGCTGTTCACGGCTTCTATGCTGCTTCGGCTGAGTGGTAATCTCCCACATCGGTGTGCTAAGCAAGTCTCAGAAAATAGACATTAAAATGGAGCAACACGCCTACGAACGTATTCTTCAAGAGCTTGCCGAAGTTATGCACTAATATGATAATGTTGCTAAGCACATTTCTCGGCCTGTCAGGATGTCAGATACCTTACCGATCACAATGTCAGCCCGCCTAGTCTGCTGATCTGAATTCCATCGAGAACATCACATCAGCACAAAGCCGCGAAAACGGCTAAACTGTGAAACAAAATCAAATCGCCTGGAGACATGTTTCTAAAGAACGAGAGACTCTTCCAATGCGATGTGAAGCAGTGCTCAATATCAAGCCT
Source organism: Eristalis pertinax (assembly GCA_907269125.1). NCBI lineage: Eukaryota > Metazoa > Arthropoda > Insecta > Diptera > Syrphidae > Eristalis > Eristalis pertinax. The sequence goes on from OU026147.1 coordinate 40,624,147, forward strand.
TCATCTCTCACCAATCATTGACGACTCCCCAAGAGTGCCGTCATATTGGGAACTTCTTAAATTGACCTGACGGCGAAGCTTAAGCTACTTAAATATGATCACAGCCAATTTACAGATTCAACCGACACAGAATCAGTAGCCCCCAACCACCAACGGAGAATATGCACAAGTGCATCAATGAAAGTCGTTTAGCTTCTGATTACTATGCATGAGAATCATGGCGAAAAGAATCAAGAATAAAAAAACCGAAACACACACTCCACCAGCATCTGCACTCGGTCGATGGGAACGCATTCGCACCGCAAGAGCATTTCCTCAGGAGGTACTTGTTTCAAACTCAGTACATCTGCCACCTTTTGGTAATAAATTTCAAGTATCGTGTAAACAGGATCTAACATATTTTTGAACAACGTTTCGTTGAATAATTTTACAACCAACCCATGCTCCGTCGTCTCTCGACACCAACATCAACAAATATTATCATTCCATCTTTAGTGTATGTAGTCGTGCGTCGTACAAGGACGAAGTGACGCCAAGAAGCGCTGAACCAGAAACGCACATGCAAACATTCCACATTCCATTCAAAGTGCTGCTGCAGCCCACAAAGAAGCTCAGGTGACATGCACTACAAGCAGTCACCCAAGGCAAATATCCTTCATCTCACTCTCTCTCTCTGTGTGTGGATTGGAGGACACCTATCTTGCACTTGCACCTCCTCAGTACAACACTATCCTCCTCCTTTTGGGGATGTTTGCTTGTGCAACATCAAGGTTCAAGCAGTTACCACGGGTGACACAGGCAATATCTCCACCGCCCCTTCCTCCCCCACCCCATCCAACCTAGCGCTCTCAAATCAAAACATGCTCACTTCAATCTTGTAGTGCGTCGTTGGATGTGTATCAGCTTAGCCAACCACCCGTCCCATCAAACAGATCCACCCCCCGCATGTCCGTATTGGGCGTAATCCGCCGGGGATCCGTTTTTAAGTATAATTGTTCAGATTATTGTTTCAACCGCATTTCGAGAGGGCAAGCTTGCGCCCAGGCACAGACACACACAAGCCACCTGGTAGTCATCGGCTAAACCTGTAATCAGCTCAAGGCGGGAGCTGCGCGCCGGAGGGGTATGCGTGTGTGCCCTGGTGACCATTACTTAAAGTGCATCGAACACGAAAACCCCATCTCGAGGACCCTAATGATCAGTTGCCAGGACATTGAGGACTATTTGAAGGTGGTGGTGGTGGTGTTGATTCTCTGCTGCTGGTCCTGCTAGAGATGGTGGTAATTTATGGGCGAGGATTGAAGTTCAGCCATCGCCCAATCGAGAATTGTAAATCTTCTCGCTCTCCACTCTGCTACTCTCTCCTCTCCGCTGCTGTATCATCTGTCCGACTTAAGAGTGTGTGCACTCGCATGTGTGCGTTCGCATCGATTAAGGACTCAAATGGCAGTAATGCCGGTTTGATTTGTATCCACTTAATCACTGATTGTTAGCATTTAATCAGAATAACTTAAATTGAAATTGATCCTTCAAAGGCTTCCCTCCAGTCTGACACCGGCTCGAGTACGAGTATGCGGAGGAAAGTCTGTGATTATAAATTCCTGAAATGCCTCATGTTATCCTGTAACATTAAACATTTATGCACACGTAAGCATTTAAATGGGATCGTTTATTTAATTGAAATCATGTCGTCCTGCGTCGCGTCCTGCCGCCGTACCACGCACACACACACACACGCACCACAACGGAGTGTATCACAAAAATAATTGACCACCTCTGTGCAGTTGATGGCCAGTTGAAGTTGAAGTGGTGGTAAATGGGCAAATGGGAGGGGTGCGACATAATTACACACAGGACTGCATGCGAATGTTGGCCAAATGCAAGCGCACGTACACCTCGATGTCCTCACAGGATTAATACCTCCTGATTGCATATGAAAGCATGTTTATGTGCTGGCTGGTGATTTACTTTATGTCTGCCTGACCTGTCAAGGAAGCCTGTCTGACGAACTTCGTAATCATCTTTTGGGCTGTGTCGTCCCAGCCGTACAGGTGTCTATTTACTTAACATCGGCATCGTCCTGAGCATCGTCGTCGTCGTCGTTGTACTAGTCGTCGTTAGCGCTGCTGTCGTCTCCGTTGACCCGGACTTTAATAATTTGAATAATTGAATTCACTTAGTTGCATTTATCCGGGAATCGGATGTGTGGTCGGTGCTTGTAGCTCGGGTGTTATGTGTGTGAATGGTCCGCCGGCTGATTGAGCGGGGAGGATGGTGAGCACTGCGACTGCGAGAAGAGGATAATCTGCGACGCATCGGGACGTTGACTGACTCGGATTAAAGTCCAGTCCCCCGGGGAGGATGGTTTATCCGTAATTTGTGTGGAACTCGCCTCTGCCCGATTGTCAGGTGATAAATATTAAATTTATAAATTCCACATGAAAGGGGATTTCGAGATTGGCTCTGAAGAATGGCTGCAGAGGCCAGTAAATGAGAAGAATTTAATAATTTTCAGACACACACGATGGTTCGTACTCGGCATCTGTGCGGATAACAGACTGAAGGAGGGGGGGCCTTGCAGAAGGAATGCAATATTCACCGATTGGTGTTCATAATTGTAAGAGGAACGTCCTTGGAATCGGAAAAATACGTCTCCTTGGAGATATGGCTTCGCTTTTGGACTCTCCTGCGTCAAAGTGGCAGTTTGTGAGTGGCTTCTAATGCGTTCAACAAACATGGAAGGTTGTGTAAGTCCGATTGTGCACAAAACATTCCATGTTGTTTATCGACTTCTAGGTTTCCAGCAGAGTTTGTAAGGAAAGTACACCATTGAAGTGTTTGCAGTTGAGACCGTGCAACTGCAGGTGCAGCAACATGTCGTGTTGTGTAGAAAATCCGAAATTGTATCAACAATTCCTACTTTTCTGAGTAGCAAAAATGATTGCACTGCCAAAAAAGAGGTACGCTGCTTGTTTCAGGATACAGACCTATATCGCTCTTGAGCAATATAAGCAATATCCTAGAGTACCTGGTAGCGCAAAAACTAAAGCGATGGTTCACTGATCTGAACATCATTCCGGATACGCAATATGGATTCGGGCAAAAACATTCGACGCTACATCCTCTAATGAAGTTCCACCACGATGTTGTAGCTGTTCTGCACAAACACGAAGTCACCATTGCCTGCTTCCTCGACGTGGAAAAGGCCTTCGACCCGGTCTGGATAGAGGGACTCATCGACAAGCATAATCAGAAGGGATACCCCTCCAACCTCATCAAAATAGTCTATAGCTTTTTGCATTCCAGAAGATTCTACGTCCAAGTGGAAGGACGTCAACGGAGCACCAAGGCGGGAGTTGCGAAAGGGTCAAAGCTGGGACCGATGCTTTTCAATATCTCACGGCAGATCAACCGCCTCCAACCAACACAGTGAGTTGTTGTCTACTCGCAGGTGACTCATTGACTTATGCCAGCTCGAAGTCACCACTGATCGCTAAGCGAGTTGTAGAAATGCAGACAGTCCAAAACTTTAGCTACTACACAAAATGGGTTATTCGTATCAATGTTGGAAAATTGGTACTTATGTGTTTAATGAGACCATCGGGTGGTGGAAGCAGATCAGAAGCCAATAATGGGAGCATAAAGATAAAGTGCTTCCTGACGGTACGGAAATATCAGCAGACAAAGAGGTCAAGTATCTTGGCGTTAGCTTCAAGGAAAGGTTGAAGTTCAACAGCCAACCTAGGCTTCCTAGGCTTCCATCGTAAAATGGATTAAGACAGAGGACAAAGCTGCAAGCAGCCAATACGGCCGATCTTAACTCACGGCTTCCCAACATGGTACCCAATTTCTAGGACCAGCATGGAGAAGCGCAATTTTCGAAAGGAAAACGCTGTGAATATGTACCGGTCTCACCTTCGACAGGGACCGTCGAAAGCACTACAGCAACAAGAAGCGTTACGACGAAGCACACATCATTCCCTTGCCCCTTTTAGTCATCATCGACCATTCTCCTAATGAGGAAATCAGGAGTCTGAGAAACATAATCCCTGCAAATCTCTACCTCAACGCTCTAAATCTGCTAAGTGAGCAGAACTTCCCAACGACAGCGAACAAGGAGCTGCATGGCTTCTACCAGTGCAGCGAAAGCAGTCATCATCGAGGCTAAATCGGCTGCCACACCACTACCGGATTTGAATAGGAAGCTGTATGCATTGTAGGATATACAAAATAAACCCTAAACCGATATCGAAATACCAAATGTTAAACTAAACAATGTACATCAGTTGGGCCCTAATTATTAAACTCACAGCGTTCACGAAGAGATCTCACTATTCGTTGCAGTGTTGCTTCTAGGCTAGGCTTCTAGATTTGCTGAAAACCATGGTCTTTTTTTGGCGGTGTCGTAAAACCCAGCACTTCAGTGACATGTTCTTAGATGGCTTCTTGACGTCGACCCCAATCTTCTTCGATTGTTTATAAAGGTGCACCACTCGAAGAACTTAGAGAGAGTTGCTGGGATTGTAGATTTTCGACGTCAAACATACCATTGTTTTCTCGATATCCGAGTTCTTACTTTGGCTACTGAGTTGATCTTGGCACTTCGGAAGGTTCGGACGTCAAAAAAGACTGAAGGAAGCTCTGACGTCGATCCCAACGTGATCTGTGATTGATCATGAAACCTATAGGTTTAAGAAAATCGAGGTAGATACAGAGAGGTTCCGCCCCGTGACAAAGTCCACCACAGCTCCGTTGGTTGAGTGCCTGCCGCTGGTTAGGTAAAGGACCCCGGTTCGAATCCCAGTGAAAGCAAATATATTACCCTTTATTCCGTTGTGATCAAATTAACGGCATTATCACTGCAGTTGTCGATCAGTGGTAGTGGTCTGACTATGGGTATCACAATGGACCAACATGGTCTTAAGTGTGCTGGCGATTTCGCTGGCAGCCCAACTACCTAACGTAACCTAAGTCCACTAGCCCGAGTTCGATATCCGATGTGGTGTCGTGCAATTTGGGTTTCCCGATGACTCTAGCAAGGAGGTTCTACTTATGCAGCACATCTCTTTTACGGCGACATATCAGCTGCCATCGAAAGGCGACTAAGCCAAGTCGTAATCAAAAAGAAGTCTCACAACATCACTCGGCCTGATCCATGCAACAGCAACTAGCCGCACTAACAACTTCAGCATGTCGGTCAAGCGCGGAGTTAACACCTGCCAGTCGCGTCTGTGGATTCAAAGACGGTGGCTAGCCCTTGCAGGACGTACGACCTGCTCAGACCAGCCCCGAAGAATTTTTGACTTGTTTGCTACGAAACAACGCAACAGAAGATGGCCACGATTTAGGGCATACAAGTGGATAAAAATGTTGTTGCTCCCAATTGGAGACTTGGCTTGCAAAGGATCATGCTGGGACATAACATTTCATTCGTTTGGCTTGCCACCCACCCACAAGTCAGGTAAAGCAAATCCTCGTGAAACATGTGCTCGCTTCAGAATAAGCTACAACACAAAACAAGTAATCAAAGCTCACCTCCGGACGATAAGTCACCACGTAAGCCCCTTCATTCGATCTGATGAACAATCGAAGGCATTCATCCGCCCACTCATCGCATGAATTTTCAAAATCCCCAGAACACCACCAACCACTGACCGTAGGCATTGCAGCAGCAGCAGCCTTCACTGAGACTGAATTCATGGATCGATAAAAATGTCATTTCAAGCAAAAATATGAACACACTCTCGCACACACTGTCTGCTCGGCAGGCATTTGCAGCGCCACTGCAAATATTTAAAGCCTGTCGGTGTTTTGAAATAAATTTAAACTTCCGCCTAGGGAGGAGTCGCAAAACAAAGAGAACCAGCAGCAGCAGCAGCATCTCAGGTTCTCGTGTTTCTCACTTCTCGGTTGGAATTATTTAAATTTTGCGAATTAAATTTCCACTTTGCTTTTGAATAGCTAAGCACATTTCATGAACGGCTACCCATCTATCTCGTCCATCCATCTATGTGCATCATTCATTCATAAACAGACGCCTCCTGCCTGCTCGGCAGGACCAGCGGCAGGCAGTGTTCGTTCTTCGTTCATCCTTCACATCGTGCTGCTGCCGGTGCCGGTGAATAGTGCCGACGTCTATCAATAGGCACAACGATCTGCTCGCAAATGCAACAAATGCGCATTCCCCTGCACATAGACACGACCACAGACGCACACAACAAACAGCAACGAAACGAAGAGAAAGAAATGGATATACAAAATGAAGCAAGTCCTTTGTGGCATTATGAACAAAGATTCCCTTCCGGAATATTTTGTGAGATCCCACGAGCCGCACATCATGCCCCCTCATCCGTGCCGTCCGGTGAGGGGCATCAACACTTGCTTGGTGCTTCCTGAATTATTTCTTCTCATGACCCTCTCTTTAATCCTCGTCCTCGTCCACAGTCCTCACCCACTTCAGACTCAGTCTGGAAGTGTCTCACTCTCTGGAAGGATGCTGCCGCATGGAGTACACAAAATGAATATCCTGTACTGCTGCACTTTATCCCTTTCATCTCCTTCAACTCTCATGCCGTGTGTGGAACGGTCGAACGATTATTTTATTCCATTTTTCCCATCCCCATCGTCGTCGTCCGGATGTGTTGTCCTCCACTAATGGATGAGTTATACACCAGAGCCCGCCATATACCGTGTGCTATGCCATGCACAAGAAAATTATGAGCATAAGTGTGTGCCGACGGCGGCGCGGCAGCGACGGATTGGTTGCAGTCCTTAGTTTCTCGATTTGCCACATCAGCATCATTAAACGTAGATCCTTCATGGCTGGATACCAGGAATGTGTCGGCGGATGGATGGCAGAGCGTCCCAAGACATCCAGGACCGAGTGCAAGATGGCCCCATCACCGCTGCGGCATGTCAATGAGCCGGAACAATTATGTGCCAATGGTAGAACGCACACGAACACGTGCTGAATGCGCCCTCGCGCCCCTCACCCCATTCCAGCCAGGTGCAAACAAAAAGAGATTTTGAAGGATCTCCTCGCACAGCAGCAACGTTAAAGACATTTTACAAATTACCAACCAATAACAATGCGAAGGTATCCTCTCCTGCAGAGGAATTCATTCGCTTTAATCTCTCGTCACAAATGACGAACCAAGGGTTAGTCGCTGGCATGGCTGAGGACCAAGGCGGCACTGCCATGAGATGGGATGCCACCACCAGGAGCGGGTGGGACTTGATGGAAATAAAACGACGACTCATGTAACCGAACGTGAAAGGATTTCATTTCATTTTGTGTGTTAAACACAAAGCGCATCTTTCATTTTCTTCATCGTTCTCCTTAGACTAATTTTTCCTCGTCACTTGCACGTCGCTTCGGCGAGGAGAGCTACAGATAGACAGACACGATTGTGGATACTAAGAGGAGGGAGCTGCTCTTCACATATATAAATATATATATATATATATATTTTTTTTTTTTATTTTTTTGCTTCTGTTCTACTCTTTTCACTTATGGAACAGCAGCTGCAGCGGAACCAGAAGGACGACGTTGATGAAAGAAAATACATCATCAGTTATGTACCCATGAAGGATTGTGCAGGTTTTCTCAAGGAATGCTGTGCTTCAATTGCTTTTTCATTAGTGTTATGAGCGCGAGCGAAAGATCCTTTCGGTGAATGATATGCCGGAGCGACCGACGACGAATGACGCACGGTCTGGAGGGAAAGGCAATTGAAATTAAAGTTCCATTACCGTCACACATTTTTTCGGCTTGTCTACGGTTGGCAAAGCATATTGGTTTCTTTACACACGCGCTCAAGTTTCTCCGATTGAATAACTGCATCAAAGACTCTGACTTTGTCTGCTGCGACAGATGTGATTGGGCAACAATACATGACCTTGAATTGGAAATAACAGAGTTAGTGTCTCGATGCATTCTCTTTGAAGACCTCGGCTCTTGTAAACTTTTGCTTAGTTCATACACGTTTCTTTCGCCTGATCCTTTGCTTCCTCTCACAGTCCTAAAGCCACCGTAGGTAACCATTGCTGGTTCTGATCGATCAAGATCCCCAGTATTAACGAACAGAGCGGGCTTTAAAGATTGAGTCGAGTTGGGATTGTAGCAGGAGCAGCCGTGGCCAATTGACTATGTGCGTCGCTGGGTGTCGCTGGAGTCAAGTACCGACACGAGCAAGAGTCGGCAATGACCTGTACATCCGTTTTACTCCAACTGTTCCTGTAAGTCTCACCATTATCATCATTTTAGGTGGCCCGCATGGTCTACTAAAGCGGTCGCGTGTAAATAACGCACGAGAGATCTCCAGGCCATCCAATCCTCAGCCATCGTCTCTAACTCATCAGAAGCAAGGCGCAGGCGATACCAAGAGATTTGACTTTGTCCAACCACCACATCATCCTGGGTCTGCCATGCAGTTGCCTACTCGACCACTGTGAAAGGAGTTGATTTAGCACCGTTAACGCGAGCACATCGCCTACAGTTTTTTTTTAGAGACTGAATGAATATTTTAGAGTTTACCTCGAAGAACTCGGGCTCCTCCAAATCTACGAAAGAGCTGAAGATCGTCTTGGCATACTCCCCGGCCTTCTTAGAGTGAAAAGTTGGTCAGTTGTACTTCTGCCGGGACGAATGGTGCACTGTTAATTTCGAAGAGAAGAAAAAGAATATAACTTCCATACATACTGTCGATTTTTTAAGGTGAAAATTGATGTTGGAGATTACGTTTCAAGGTACTCGATTCGATTACATTTACACGTACGTAAACGTACGAAAACATCACTACAGGTGTACAGAAGTTGGAGGATGAACAAGGAAAAATCCAAAAAATGCTTATGTTAGCCCAGGAGAATTTTAATTGTCCAACCACAGTCTAACGCTTGTAATTTCAATAGCTACGTACACGTCGACTGAATGTCTAATTATTTCGGGTGTTCCTCAGGGCTCTGTTTTAGGTCCTTATTTATTTAATATTAATCTTCGTGATAGGAAAAGGCATTTAAATAAAGCAACAACCGTGTGATTTGAGTTTGCCTTTATTTTTCAGGTGCATTCATGCCATTATGTATGGAATGGCTGGCATCACTGGCAGTAATTCAAGGAGTGCTTCATGACGCTTTCCAACATGTGCGTTGTTTTTCCGAGTTTAGTGTCTCGTAGGTTGCCCTCGTCGTCCAATTTGGTTGCCTTATTAGCGTAGACTAAGACTTTCCGTAGCCCCAGAGAGTATCAAGTCGTAAGATTTCGGCAATCATTCCTTGAACGAATACCGTGAAATGACCCAGTCGACAAATATCTTCTTCACAACTTCGAGTGTTGCGTCGCTTGTATGGCATGTAGCACCGTCTTGTTGGAAACACATAGGATATATCAATTTTGTCAAGCTGTCAAACATCATAACATGCCCATTGACGGTAACGGTGTCTCATTCCTCATTTCGAATGAAATCAGGTCCGCACCAAACATTCAATCGTTGCGGATGCTTTAATGCTTGATCGAACATTTTCCTTGTTGACATAGCCGAGCTAAGCCAAAATCGCAATCTGTTGTTAACTTTTCCCGTCCCAATAATCGAACTCACGACGTTATCTACGGTAGTCTGGCTTCAATTCTTGCATCAGCACAATCTTAGGCCAAATTTAACAGCAAATAAGCGATTCTCTGGCGATGCCCAATTCAGCTGATCGGTGCTGAATGATATTTCACGGTCTTCCTCGATGTTGGCCACTACGGATGCTATATTTCCTTCATTTCGCACCAATCTCTGCCCAGTTGTTGGCATAGGATCCAAAAGTGTGTACTCACACTCAAACTTTTCCACGGTGCGACGAAATGCCTGCACACGGAAGCCATGATGCCGACCGACCGCATGACGTTGCGTACATATTTACAACTGAGCCGGAATATGGGAGGGGATTGTGTTCACGGCTCCACTTCTTTCAATTTACTGACAATGCTCCTGCCTAGAAAAACCTCAAAATTTGAATGGAAAAAAACTTCCTGCGTTAAAATGACAGCCAAAGAAAACTCTCATGGATCCCAGGCCTGATCAGTGAGTAAATACAGGTACAATCTTTACTGAAAAGCGAATGAATTTCATTGAGTTTAAATCTAACGGATGTCGTCCTGTTTACCATGATCCAGAAAAGGAAGACCAAAATTCGTGTGCCTTGTCAACGAATCGCCTAAACCATCCGTCATCCGTTGCGACAGGTCAAACCTTAGTTAAGCTTGAAAACAACTTTAATGAACGTTTTATGTCTCCATTCGCCCGGCCACACCTCTTCTCTGTTCATTGTTCGTCAAGGCTTATTGGACATTTCCACAAAAGGTCGCACAAAAAAATGAAGAAAGAGAATACCGTTCTTTCGAAATTAACTAGAACGTCAAAAGAAATTGCCACAAACGTCAACTAAGCATCCCATTCCAACAGTCCAACATTCCGGCGAACCGAAAGAACCATCAACGCTCGCCCTTAAGATCTTGTCAAATATTCAAAGGACCGCGTAATCCTCGGCGTAAATCCTTCAAATTGAGCTCACATTGACAGCGGGCGCGAGCGCTAATTTAATAAATAGACTAACGGTCCCCAAAAAAGTCATCCCCCGTCGAATTTAATTAAAACGAAAACCGTTGCGTTGCGTATGTATTGGCGAATGGAATAGCGAATGCCCGACGCAATATGAAAATTCAATTACGCCCGCCAAACTGCAAGGACACAGCAAAGAAAACCAACGCAAATCCACCGCAGTATGCCTTCGTCGACGCCAGAGATACAATGGACCGTCCACACAGAGAGAGAGAGAGAGAGAGAGACCCAAAAAATACGAGAGAATAATTTTCAGATTTAGTTGGCTCAACCTTAAGCCGATGATAATGCGAGGGTGGTGGCAAATCCCACTTCGACAGGCCATGCCACGCACTTACCCATCAACCGACGCCGCGCCGCCCGCCAGCAGCACCACCCTGGTGTGTGAGGGGGCGCTAGTGCTGTTGGTTATCTTGCCGGAATCTCAAATCCAGGGCGATGTTAATCCGGTGAGGACACAATTAAAACTTCATCCTGCCAGTTATTTTCCGACTGAATGGATTTGGTGTGGAAAAGTTTAGCTCGCACAGGAAGTGCCGCACCAGGACCTGCAAACTTTAAGACATCGCTTTCCATTTTTTGCGCACCTCCTTCTCAGGCCCTCTGGCTGCCGTGGTGGAAGCTCATCAAAATCTAAGCAGTACGATGGGTGGAGTGGTGGACTGGTGTATGTATGTGTGCATGTGTTGGTGCGAAGGAATGCGAAGATTTATGGTCTACGAGTCGTTAGCAATTGTAATAAATAACGTCCTTGACATGTCGCTTCCGCTTCGCCTTTTGCTGCTCTGCCAAGTGCTTGGACCAGCCTCCTCCTCCGTGAAGGAGCGGGATATAGAGATAGGTATTCCAGGTATTAACTGCTGACACATACAGAGCCATTCAACCACCTCGTCGGCTCTGGTGGGAGTTGAATTGTTTGACGGGGAAGAAAAAAAAGCAAATTCCTTCGATCATCCCCAAAGTGGTGTGTGGTACTTGAATACTTGAATTTTGGCAGCACAGACTACTACTGCTCGTGCAGTCTGCATCTGTACGGTGTGTGCCAAGGGACGAGCTGTAATGCAACATAATTGCGCAATCCTTTTATGAAAACTATTTATGACTGAACACACAATAAATTCTCCGAGGGAATGTGCTGAGCATCTCCATTGTTATGGGCACGAGGGCTGTGTATGCTGCTGAGGCTTCTTTTGGCTCCTTCTCGCACTGAGTGAATTTCGAATGCCATGGATGCAACAGTTAGAGCACTGTCGTTGAACGCCCCTAACAACGTGTGTGCAAGATAGGAATACACTTTGTGCACTTGAGGTCCCTCTGCAGGGAATTGTAGGGATTGTGAATGCAACCACGGCCAGGGTGAGGTGGAAGTTAAAGCTAGAGGCGCTGCATTACAATATATGACATATATTCAATTGGAATTTTGGTTTAAAAACAAAATGGCCACTCTAGAATGAAGGAAGGAATGACCTATGCCAAGTGCGCTTTGAGGCTTGAAAAATAAACATTTTCTGCGTCGTGTTGGCCAAAACTTTATTGAGAAGGACACATCCTTGGGGTGGAGCAAGAATTGCTAAAACTGCCGACATGTCTGCAAAAAAGTTGGTTCCTTTTCTTATATAAGTGTGCCTTAGCTACCGTAGACTTGCTGATTGACTTGTACTGATGATAATACACTTGGACTTCTTACAAATACTTACCGACTTCTTTAAGTTCGTCTTATATATGGAATACAAAGCCCAAGCCGTCTTCCTTACAGAAGAAGAAGACTATGGGTTTAGACTTAGCAAGGCACTCTAGGCTTGTTTTATAGGCCAGCTCCCAAAGCAGCCTGTAACATTTGGCGTGATTCATTGCGTTACCTTAAATAACAAGCTCACTCTCTAGGTATCAGACTGTTCAAGGATTTCACACAAAATCGATATAAAAGCTACGTCTGTGGGTTTCTGAAACTCAAACAGATAAACTTCAGATCAGAAAGAAGTAAAGCATCCACTTTAAGGCGCTCCCACGTCGCGGACACAGCCACTCCTGGTATGCATTCCCCAGATGCATCTGTGGCCAAGCTTCAAGTTTTTCGTGTCGTTGTCATCGGATCGGTGGAGGATGCTCATTTCCCTGCACCTACACACACACACGCACACATCCGACAAAGGAGACTAACTCTTTCCCGCATGATCCAAGGGCGCTGGCAATTTGCACATAAACCCACCCACTCCCCTCAACCCATTGCACACAAAATAGGGTGCGAAATAAAATTTAGGATTTGTTTCCCATTTATTGTGTCCTTTTTATATCCAATTTGGTTTATTGCAAAATTCCAGTCCTGCTTGAGCTGCTACTGCTGCTGCTCGTCTCACATACTCGTCGCTACTGCTCCTGTGCCAAAAGAAAAAGACCAACAAAATCGCTGAGCAGACAAAACTCAAAACGAAACTGTCAAGCGGTGGTAACTCCTTACAAGTGGCCTTACTTACCCCCCCACCCCGGTGGATAGGGGACGGTGCTGCGGCTGGCGGTGGCATGAGTGAGTGTACAGGACAATTTTATTGTTTCGCATGTGAGAATTTATGGACGTACTTGAACGGGCGCCGGTACACTCAACTTCAAAGGAGCACTAAGGATGCCGTAGTTTCTTCGCTCTTCGGTGTGTACACGGCAAGTGGCAGCGGGGCACCCACCTGTTTAAACGGTTCGTTGCTGATATACCGCAGCACTAAATCGCGAAGGCTCTTGGCTTGAGTTTTATTCTCTTCTTCGCCAGGTACAAAGGAAATCACGTTTAATATGATGGGGTGGATGGGCTCTAAGGGGATGTGAGGCGCTGTTAGGAGCGCCATTTCGTTTGTTCTTTTCAAATGTCTGAGGTGGGGAGGGGGGGAGGATGGGGGAGGGTATCAGTGCTTCTCAAACTAGTTTGTTTCCGAGGCACGTTTCAGCAATGAGTGTGCTTAAAGAATGTTTGTCAATACAAGGAGGATAATGCGTTAGTCACCGGGCAAAGATGGGAGGGTGCCTTTGTTGTACGTCTGCTGACGGGAAAATTCATGCAAACACGACAATTCCTTAGACTTGCAGCGCTTAGACATTAAAGGTTGTTCTTCAATGTGGCTCAGTTGAACAAGAAGCAAACGCAGTTGAGGTGTAGAGAGCAACGATTGAAAGGCGGTCAAAATCTGTGAGCAAGTTGAAAAAGGCGTGCTACCGACTTTTAAAATTCCTCAGATAGAGATATCAGGCAGTCTAGACCGTCACGAAGTCATTTACACTTTGGGGCTACCGGTCTTCCGTCTCGATAGTTTCTAGATGCTTAGCATTTCTGATTTATGCAACGGCAAGCAGAAACTTTCAATTTGCCTTAAAATCCACAAAAAGAAAAGAGAACACAAAATCTTTCGTGACACAGTTTGTTAAGCTCTGTTGTTGCCCACATCTGTGAAGGATATGACACACTTGTCTGCTTAAATATGAATTTGCCTCTTATCCCCTCCCCCTCCACTCGCCCCATTTCATTTTATCTCACTCCGATGTTATCCCTCAGACACGGATAGTAATCTTATTCCCACACAGACTTGTGCCATGCCCCGGCACACACTCCCACTTCAGCCCACCTTAACCAGTTGCTGACTGAAATGGAAATCAGCGGATTATGCATTTTTATTCAAATTTCTTCTTCTTTACTTCTTTGGTTTTTTTTTTGTTCCGAGAGAGACAGAAGAAATTGTTCCGTTTTGTTCAAGGATTCGAGAGAATTAAGTTCTTCTTTATGTCTACGTGGGTTCGAACATCTTTTCGATTTCGAAATGTCTGAACTGCAGTTGAGAGCCTTTGGCAGGGAACATGGAAATGCAGGTGTTGTCTGCGGAAATTCGACTTTAGAGCTTTGCACTTGTAATCGTAAGGAGTGTTATTCAAATGAGACGAATTTTAAAACGGGATGACTGTAGAAGTCGTCGGGCTAAGTCTAATTCAAGGGGTCTTTGAGACGGAGACTGTAACTAACCATGGCACTTTGACGCAGTAGCGCTGCTGTTCGGGGCATGGTTTGGGTCTTTAGGACCCTAACCGCATTCAGTCGTGTTAAGACACCACATAAGGGGACGTCAGTGTAATTTCCGATGTCCTCAGAAAAACGCGCCATGTACGGACGTTGTATTCTTTCTATGACAGCGACAACTGATTTCAGATATCCCATACTTGGCTGGCATATTCGAGAATGGGTCTGACGAAGGTGATGTATATAAATGTTGTGACATAGGGATTCGAAAATTGATTTGGGATTGTAGTTTTGTTACATGAACGTCTTTGAGTGTTTATTACTCTCCTTGTTGTCCCAAATTGGTTTCTTTGTCTACTGATCCATTTGTGTCGATGGAGGTTTGTTTCCGTATTGTTGTAACCATAAAGAGGGAGGGCCCAAAGGAGGGTATCTAGCACGTGCCTTGGCTTGTATCATTACCATATTCTGACACCTAAATCAGCTTTAAGGCCCAACTATAACGAGCATGAACTAGCATGAGCTTGTGTCAAATTTTAACGAACTGTTTCTTCATGTTTGTTTATTTTTTTTTCATTTTTTTATGATTTATTATGAATCATGGTTTCAGTTCGTTTCAGAGCTGTTCGTGAACTACAATATAGGCCCTCTTATGGCCTTAAGTATTTAGAGATACTCGGGTATGCTGAAGAGCATGCTATGTCCTAAACTAGAGCACAAGTAGACTACCTACCAAGTTCTATCAAAATCGGAACAGCCGCTTAGGAGCCAGAGCTCCACAAACATCCACACGTTTAGCTGTTGCCTAATTCCGAACCAAGCATGCATGTCATACAGATTTGAGACTCTTCCAAGGAAGTCAACGTCGGTAGAGTCGCACATTCAGGCCGCTCATCAGTGGTTTCGTAGTACCGAAAAAACACCGTGAACTCGTACTGGGAAGTCCTGTTCAGACCATAAAACGCACCAATCTCTGTTGAACTAGTACTCAACGCATATTATGAAGTGTGAGTATCCTGAAGAAGCGGTGTCCTAGGCATGACTGTTCGCGTGAAGTTCAAAATGAGTTGGCTGATGGCTCGTAGATGTTCATACATTTTTCATCAGAGTGTTTAGAGGGAAAGTCCAACGACCGATTGAGAATGTCATTTGAAAGGCTTATCTAAATGTTAGCCTTAACTCCCACCGTCTTGTCAATCGGGATAGAATTGGTGCTGCAAAAATTCCACCCAAATCAACACTAAAATAAATATTAAAACGAGTCCTATAAAAGTTAAATTCTTCAACGAATTCAATTTCCTTGTGAGAAAAAAAAAATGTCAAGGACACTCTCAAGTTCTTCCATTCGTCGTCGTTCCCTCGAACTTATCTGCGGTAATTTTTCGATTCGATAAGACGAGTGCTCGCCTCGAATTGAAGCTAAATTAACTCATTACGGCAGACGACACAGCGCGCACAGAACAACTTGATGGCACCGAACCCGAGGCTATCTATCGCGTGTGCATTTGCGGGTAGCATTTGTATCTCGCCCGAACAAAGAGACAGCAACAAAAACGAAAGAAAAAGAAAAGAAAAAACAAAGAAAAGTCTCAAAGATAAAAACTCAGGTAAACACCACGACACACTGGATCGCCTTAGGTTCGAAGTGTTGTTCAGCAAGCAAGAATAAAGAAAGAAAAAGGAGACAACGCCAAAAAAGGATAACAGAGACGAGCGCGATTTGCCTGGAGGGCAGCAAGCAATAAGTGTCTTAGTTAATTTCCGTCCAAACCGCGGCCGTTGTGCCGCCACTTGAAAGGGTTCTCCACCAGCCCAATTGCGGGAAGAAAAAAATTTGTTTAAGGACAACTTCTTCGGTCCTCCTGCTCAGCCCACTCCGGTTGCAACCCTTAAGTAGTATACGTTGAGCTGGCCATGCAGCAGCGAAGAGGGGACGAAAAAAAAAGCTCAAATCTAACGTAACGGAAAATTCGAATATCCTGACGTGGAAAACAGTATTGGGCAGACCAACCGGCGAAATTGTAATAAAAGGGCACAAAAAAAAACTTACGAACTCGTCCAGGGCAAGCAGGATGAATTGGTTTTCCTTTTCGAGACTTCAAGCAGTCTTAGAAGGGCGGAGTTTAAAAGTGAAAAAGGACGTGGGACGCACTAATCGATTGTGATCCGAAGGTTGGGTTACAATTGAATTGCCGCCGGAAAACTCCCGTTTCTTTGAAAGACAAAAAAAATAAAAACGTTATTCTGTTTTGTTTGCTTTCTTCTTTGGCGCCCGGCGAAAAGGTCAATTATTATTTGCATTCATAACAATTAAGTGCCCTCTTCGCACCATGGCTCTGAAGCTGGACACGGATCCGTAAGGGTGTACGCTGGAAGTCGTTCTGAAAATAATGGCCAACATTCATGGCACTTCGAAGGGATGCAGCTGAGATCCCTTGGTCTTCAACAGCGGGCATTTCTACGAACAATTATTGTTTAATTGGCTGAAGAAAAAAAATAAATGAAACGAAGATGAAAGTACTGAGAAGTGGTTGGACGCGTTCGAAAAGTGTGAAATGGACTAAATTCGAATGGCACTAATTGTGCAATAGTACACGCTCAGTATGGAGATGTATGTTGGTGTGTTAATTCTTGGAACATGTATGAGTAATAAAATAATATGTGTGGCAATATAGTCCGAGGTAGACACGGGCCTAGATTAGGTAGATAGAGAGATTACGAGGTTAAGCATTCTCGAGTGCAAACAAGTGTATGATACCGCATTAGCCATCACGGGAAGATTCCCCAATATCATTGGAGATGTAATGGAATCGTTACTCTAAACTTCGGACTTGATGTTAACCTATCCAGAACTAAATTTGTGCTGTTCATACGGAAATATAAAATTCCAAGCAATACTCCACAAAGCTAAAAGGGGAGGAATTAACTTTCTCTGATCATGCCAAATGCCTGGATGTTATTGTTGACAACAAACAATGTCATATGCTAAATATACCAGGATTGCAACATCGCTTGCACTGTATACTTGCAGGAAAATTGTCGGACACAAATGGGGAATCCGATATAAAAAAAAACACACTGGCTGCATACTGCAATAGTACGACCAATATAGACGTACCTCGACTGGTTGACAAGTCAAACTAAATCTCATAAAGATAATCTGAACGCAGACATCGGCTTGCATCTGTGTTGCAAGGGGCTCTTAGATCAACGCCTAACTAAGTCAGGCATAAAAGATATAATAATAATAATAATATAATAACATAGGTAGCGCTACAGCCCGTAGAGGGCCAGGGCCTAGCTTCTCAGCAACCAATCGTGCTGTGCGTGCTATTGTTCTATCACGAGTGGAAGGTACTTACAGTTTTATGCCGACTCCGAACGGCCAAGTTTGAAAAGATTTTTCTAGACAGTTATACTTTTTGAGCATTGTCAGTGACTCGAAAGAGGTGCGGCAAGTGAGTAATTGATTAACGTGATCACCTGGCATTAAGCCTTATATCACGAGGTCTCTTACTCCTAAGGACCATTTAAGGACGCTGGACCAGACGCCTTTAGTAGGAAACTTAAGTTCCAAATTTAGAAATAAGCTTATGGACCTATTTCTCCACCTTGGTAAGGTGGTGAGGCCCACCCAAACCTCTGCTACTCTTTAGGTCGTAGCACCCGGTTGTTTTTTGCAACTCCACACAGATTTGGATCATATACCTTTCACGTCTCGGAATCTGCCTCTGACACTTAGGTGATTCCCAGACATGCAGGTATAATCTCCAACTCTCCCCGCGACTTTGGGTTTTAAACCACAGCCACCACGACGCTCCCACTAGGGGGCCAACCAAATCCCACCTCAATTGATCAGGCTGAAACCTATGCAGGTCTCAGGGCTTCCCTGATCTCCCGTGGCACCAGACTAGAGCCTCTGATCAGGCTACCAGTAGGATGCCATAACATCCCAAGACTGGCCGCTATTGTTCGAAAGCCGAGGACTATCTTTGCATCAATCTATAATTGAGATTGTTGCATCCTTATATTCCATTAATCTCTTTATGAGCTTGCAACTAATACGGCGAGCACTGGAATATGGGCGTATCATAAACCAGGTGCTCTTAGCTCACGGATTTTAGTCGCCTTTTACGACAGGCATGCCTTACCCCGGGTATATTCTGACCCCTACCCGGAGGGGGAAGGAGAGGTGCGGCAGTAAAAAGTACTTCTTGTCGTACCAGGAATCGAACCTAGACAGATTGGTCCAAGAGCGTAGGAATCGACGCACATACACACAACGCCACGGACCACCACTTAAAAGATATACTACAATATTTAAATGACTATAAAATGGTCAAAGAAGACCACCAAATCCAGAATAAGTTACATAATAGAATCATGATATAACAGCGCAATGGACCGGTCTAAGTGGAGCTTGCTTCTTAGTTTTAAGCAACCAGTCACCATAACTACCTACCTACCCAAATCGACTCCTACAGCTGCCCTAGAGGAACAAGATGATGCAAGAACAATCAGCCTAATCGGCAAATCGTGTCGTTTTTTGTTTATTTAGTAAAAAAGTAATTCAGCAATATTGGATTATTAATTTTGCGCTTGTATTTTTGTATTACTGCACCTTCTCCTTATGGATATTTACGGCAAGCTTACTGCTATACATGCAGTGATAAGACTAAGAGAATACAATCGCCGGGGTAAAACTCACAACAAAGGGCATATTGAACTACTCCAAAACTCGAAGATCAGAAAACAGTCGGATTATCTGAGGAATTTGGAGGACATTGAAATTAACCAGAAAATAAAAATCCCCACGAAAGATAAATGGGATTTTTACATTTAAATATTATAAAGTATACAATTACAGAGCTGAAAATGTCTGAATTTGTGTAGCTGACGACCATCAACGACTTATCAGCCAACTCATTTTGAATTTCACGCGAACAGTTCAACAGAGATTGGTGCATTTATACGTGTTCACGGTGTCTTTTCGGTACTACGAAACCACTAATGAGCGGCCTGAATGTGCGACTCTACCGACGTTGACTTCCTTGGAAGAGTCTCAAATCTGTATGACATGCATGCTTGGTTCGGAATTAGGCAACAGCTAAACGTGTGGATGTTTGTGGAGCTCTGGCTCTTAAGCGGCTGTTCCGATTTTGATAGTCTACTTGTGCTCTAGTTTAGGACATAGCATGTTCTTCAGCATACCCGAGTATCTCTAAATACTTAAGGCCATAAGAGGGCCTATATTGTAGTTCACGAACAACTTTGAAACGAACTGAAACCATGATTCATAATAAATCATAAAAAAATGAAAAAAAACTAAAGCAAACACGGGAAGCATTTCTGACAGATGGCTATGCGCGCATGTGTGCAATTTTGTTATTCATGTGATCCAAGCAAACATGACGAAACAGTTCGTTAAAATTTGACACGAGCTCATGCTAGTTCATGCTCGTTATAGTTGGGTCTTAAAGCTGATTTCGGTGTCAGAATATGAAAACCGCAATGGTAATGATACAAGCCAAGGCCCTTCATTGGGCCCTCCCTTTTTATGGTTACAACAATACGGAAACAAACCTCCATCTACACAAATGGATCAATAGACAAAGAAACCAATTTGGGAACAACAAGGAGAGTAATAAACAAACACTCAAAGACGTTCATGGAACAAAACTACAATCCAAAATCAATTTTCGAATCTCTATGTCACAAAATTTATATACATCACCTTCGTCAGAGCCATTCTCGAATATGCCAGCCAAAAATGATCACCTCATTTGTCGCGGTCCACATTCGTCGTATCGAAGCTGTCCAGCGTAGGTTTCTACGTTTCGCTCTTCGTGATCTTGCCTGGACTGACAGAACCAACTTGCCTCCTTACTCTGATTGCCTTAAACTTATTCGCCTTGGGTCCCTCGAAAACCATCGCAAAATTTGCCGAACTAATTACTGGTAATACAGACTGCTCCGCACTTCATGAATTTGTGTCTCTTAGCTCCAAACCCTACAATCTAAGGTCCGCTCTCATTCAACTTTATTTCCAAACTGAAGACTACAAATATGTATTTCGATTCACAATAACCTAGGATGGAGCGTCGATGCAAACACTTGTCATCGATCGTTTTCTTATCTGCTAGGAATGTGGGATACCACTTTAAAGGGATGGAAAGATATCTAAAAATAGAATGACATTTCATATAGGTCATGTTTGAACATTAAGATTCATATTCATGTTTCTTATCTAGGAAGGTTTGAAATATTGAAATATAATACCAAAGGGTATTAATATGTGTACTATAAAATGAGGGAAGATAAACCGTAGTAAATCGTTACTTTAACTTGGCTTACACTATGGAATACTCTTTCGATTTCCACCTCAGCAAAACCTCACTTCGAAACTATCTCTAGTCCCGTTCTTTCTTAACCTAGTCCTGCCTTTCTCTCTCTAACCATCTAGGTTAAGCATTAGTTCTTAAGTTTAGATTGCTTAAGTTTATCGCTTGTATTAAGCTTAATAAATTGGAGTGTTGTCCCACTATGGCACATTCAAATCGGCATTATTGCTAAGCTGAACGCATGACGATAGCGTTGACTTGTCAGTGACTTGAAAGTGTTAATGCGGTATACAATTTGATAGGGACTTCCAGCACTGACCTTCACGAGAGTAGCTGACAGACTTAATACGACACGGCGGCCACAGAATTTGCATAAACTCCGAGATAGAGTAAATGTGTCCTGAGAAATAGTCAAGCCTAGATACACAAAATAAAAGATGGCAGTGAGGCGCAGTGTTACTAAATGTCCAAGCATTTCTTATCGACGCAAGCGACGCGAATGATTGGGAACGTTTTGGTCGCCTCTATTGAACTTGAAATGATGGCGTATGACGGTTAATGGTTAAAGAAAATATTGTCATTTACATTGACAGTGGCAGCGTCATGACTCTAGTCTGACGTCTATCCCTTTAATAACCGTGTTGAGCGAAACAGACTAGATCCAAAAAATGTTCGACTCCAAGGTTCTGTAACTGCATAAAAAACTGCGATCAAGACTAAAGTGCTGCACACAAGGTTAATCCAAATCTGGCTTCAAGAAGCTAACAACAGATCGTACGATCCCCTTTAACTTGATGCCTGAGGCCCAGGTACAGCCTGACTACAGCACAAAGATTGGAACACGACTGTAAAGCTGCTAGAACATCATCACTTCCTTGATCCTCTTATTTAATAAAATTGTGAGATGAGATTACTTGCAGATTAGTCTGTAAACAAAATCAACTAAGAGCGGTTTGACATTTTTAATATTTGGGCATTTTCACTTCTCTGCTATTTTATATTCGAAACAAGTACAGGGATGCCGACCTGAGCAAGCGTCGTTAGATGGCCAGCTCATAATGTCCTTCATCTGTGTCATAGCGACATCCCAAGAAATGAGAAGGCCGATGAACTGGTTGGACTGGCTGGCTTTCAATGTGTGCTTGCAGGGGAGATGCACATGCGGCGGTTTTGTTTAATAAAATGGTCGAATAACATTTTCCCCAGGGCAGGTACGACTTTTCTTGATTTTTTCTGAACTAATGGAATTGGATTCAGTCAAACTGACAAAGGACAAACAAAAGGCGAATTCCTAATTAACCAACGTAACATTCGTATTCAAGGCAGTGACATCCCCTCAACCCCCAGTTTCAACTGAATCACGTTCACGTCCAAACGTAGTCGTCCATCCAACTGACTTTGAATCATCGTTGATCACTAAGCAATTACTCGTGAAGCATTCCAGAATGCAAAGCAAATCCTTCAGTCATTCGAGACGACTTATCGCTTACAACATAAATAAAACTATTTGTGTAGCTCCACTGAATGTAATCCATGTATGTACATGGCTTCCCGGCAAGAATTCCATCATTAGCCGTGTGTACCTTTGAACGCATCACAAATGCCCAAGGCAAAGGACTCGCACACACATGTGAGGTGGAACATTTCCTTGCTGGGTGGAGGCGCAACGTTCCGGGCGATAACAAATGAGCCTTTTGCATGTTGCCGGCAAGTAAAAATCTGCCACTTGCCAGCATTTACTTAACGCAGATATGCACGTTCCTTTGGCCACATACACCATCAATTGCCAAGCAAGGACATCTACAAACACAAACACTAACGATCCGACCCGGGACAAGGTTTGCGAATGCCAACAGCAACAGCAGCCAGGCAACCAGATCATAGAAAGGATTTTCATATTTCATGTGCCAACTCCAATTCACTGCCGCGCCATCATCGCCGCCACCCACAAAGTCCATTTGAGTAAAACGCACACGAACAAATGTGTAAGCCGCCGCGCAACCTCCCACCCCTAAACAGCATCTGAGTGACGCGACGCGACGTTTGTAACATTGTCAACAGCAACGTTGTCGTCGCAAGGATTCACCAACAGCACCAGTGCCAGGCATCAGTGCCAGAGCCAGCGTGTGCACATGTGAAGGATGTACACGGGATGGTGTCGCGCATGATGAATACCAGTATTTCAACCAAAACGCACACCAAAAGTCATATGTCAAAGTTTAACCGTATAAATAACTAGGTGCTGAAAAAGGATTCGCCTGTGTGTGCATGCGTGTGTGAGTAGGAGACGAGAGCACACAAAAAAGGATTCATAAAATAAACACAAGGACGAGGTTATAATTTCTGAATGGACCGTGCCGCACACCAACGCCATCATCACAATCATCAGGCAGGACACGCCAGCATCCAGCATCCATCCATCCATCGTTTTGTGTTTGTTTTGACGATGGAGGCCAGTGCGTCAAAGGATAATTCTACAAGGATTATAAATTATTGATACAGCAATGATTTATCAGTGTCCTTTCATGCCTCCTCCGTCCCACCGACCGACCTCCGTTCATGTTAAATATGTCGCTTAAAAGCGGCGTGCATAAATTTGCCCACACTCCAGCGCAAGCCACCACTTTTGTGAATTTAAAATCTGCAAGCGCGACAAGCTACTCGCCGACTACGATAGCGAGGCAGGCAACATGCACGCGCACAACAATGTCAAGAATTTGATCAATTTATTGGAAATTATGGTTATCCTTTAATACCCTAATGAGGGCACTTAAACTCTCCCTCCGTGGGTGAGTCATCCCAGAAAGGGGTGTGATACCCGCCAGAACGTAGGACACAAGACGCGAGGGGTTGGTGCGCGCTGTCACATCAGTGCGACGATGCCAATCTAATTGAATTCCACTTCCACACTCGCTCCGTTCGCAGTCGAGAACAAATTGCGAACTTAAAAAAGAAATAAAATTTCCATTTCCATTAAATCAGACGCGTAAGGAAGGACCCACCCTCTTTCGTGCCGAATGCTCGTCAAAGCGCTATCCCATCACATTGTTGCTCGACGACACTGCGAGGGGGGGGGGGGACAAGGATGGATCTAACGCCTTTTTCTTCTTCTTTTTTTTTTCTCTGCGCTTCGCAGCTGCTGATCTGCCTTTCAATTAAATGAAGCGGCAGAGTGGCTACCTGACCCAGTAGCGGCGGCTCTCGCTGTGTCCAGCATCCAAGTCCGTGGATGCGCTCGTTTATCCTGTGTGGCGATGAGACCACCACAGCGTGAGCCGGCAATGTACCGAGACCGGAGATAATGAGCAGGATTAAGATATCTCCTCCACCGGGAGGTAGTTTAGCCGAAGTGGCTGGATTATTGTGGATTTGGGGCTGCCGGAGATATCGCCTTTTTTTTATGTACATATAGCAACGCCAGACGCAAGGCAATGATTAAATTTGGATACCGCTACGAGCGTGTGTGTGTGAAGGGTGTTGCTGGGGGTTCTTATTTTCCATTAATTAGGTCGTAAAGTGTGCAAAATGAGATTTTAATTTGACACAATAAGCCAAATGAGGAGGGACGAGCGAGGAGTGCACACGAGGAGAGCATGCGGAGTGAAGTGCTCCGCGCCGAGGGACGAAGGATACGGATTCTGGTGATAATTGAAGGTGTTGTTGGTTGGTTTCAATTTTGTTGATGGACGAGACTGGTGATATATACGCAGCCAGTCCCAGGATACCGATGTTGTGATGACACATAAGCCAGATAAGATAAGGATTAGGTTGTCCTTATCAATATATGTAATATCCTTGGAAAAGCTCGGTGACGCTGTTAAAAAAACAGCTTCTAAATATCAGGAACCATCCTAACGAGGCAATCAGGAACAAAGAAGCGAGGCAGAACTTCCTGATCACATAGAACATCGAGCTTCTACCAGAGGTTAGGTTAGGTTAGGTTGGAGTGGCTGACTGCTAAAGGCAGTCACACTTAGGCCAAAGTAGGCCCATTGATACCACACGGATTCTCCTAACATCGGAAGCAGTGGGTGCTTGTAGTGAAGCGGTTTAGGTGGCCTATGCTGATGCTGTTTAGCTCATTGAGATTATTAAACTGTTAGGCCCCTAAGTGTAGGAACCTACGAGTAGCCAGAGCACGAGCAGAGTAGGTGATCTATGGTTTCTGCCTCCTCTTCATCCATTCAGCTTCTGCAGTAATCAGTAAGTCCTTAATGAGGGCCTGCTGAGCCTAAGTAGACTGAGTGACTGTTTTAGGTTAAGCTATGGCCAGAATTCTTTTGTTTTAAGGCATGTGGCCATTTTTTTATCGGTGGATAGGAAGGAGGTTGTACCACACATTATCGAGTGCATCGGGCTTGCAGTTGCCTGGTATGTCACAATGGCCCGGCACCCACATGAGGTGTTTGCTAAAATGCTCAGCCATCTCGTTAAGAGACAGCCTGCAATTAAGCGATGTTTTTGAATTTGACTGTCGGAGCAGGTGGTGACATTCCTTTAAGATGACACGCTGTTTTTGAGCTATGACACCGACTCTTTAATCGCAATGGTTTTTGTCTAAAAGACGCTACACTGATCAGGGAGCTTCAAAGAGATAGAAATATTAAGATCTTTGGAATAGGCACCCGCACCCACTTCTTCGTCAGTCTTCGATCCGTCTGTGAAAATACGCAGAGGATCATTCAGCGTCTGCCTGACAGACATCCCATCCGATCTGGAAGGAATAATGGTAGAGAATTTCTTCACGAAGATAGCCTGGGGTAGTAGGCAGCCAGTGCCGTTAGGAAGGAAGTTGAATTCCTTAAGAATGGCTGAGTGGGTGATGTTGAGTTCAGAGTTTCAGTCTCAAGGCTGTGCTGACTGCTATTTGTTCGCCGAATATTTCCAGTGGTGGATGGTGGAGTAGAATATTCAGGGCGTCTGACGGAGTACTTCTCAGCACTCCGCCGATGCACGTGCAGGCCAGTCTTTGTACTCGATTGAGTGCCTTGCAGTTGATAGCTTTGTTTAGTGCTGTCCACCAAACTAAGACCCAATACAGAAGAGTCAGTTTGACAATAGAGATGAAAATCCAGTGAGCGGTGTGTGGTTGTAGTCCTCATTTCCTAAAAATGGCAAAAGAGGCTTTTCCTGGATATTGAGTTTCCAGTTTAGATTGTAAGAAGGTGCCGCACAGCAGTGGGGCGTCAAACTGGGGTATTTTGTATATTCTGGTAAAATATCCGTTTTTTTGTGGGTTAACGCCGAATCCGCATGTGTGTTGCCATGCTTCCAGCTAATCAAAGGCATTCTGCATTATCTCTCTTAGAGTGGAGACGAATTTGCCAGATGCCGCTTTGGCACTATCGTCCGAAAAGTCAATGACTTTGCAGCTCATTTACCCCTACGTTCCAAAGAAGGGAATAGAGTACACCTCCTTGTGGGGTGCCTCTATTAACTCCTCTATGGATCTTAGCATGGTGAGAGTGAATTACCCTGCTGGTGAGTACCTGATGATGAATGTCACTAAGGACTTTTGGATCCCGAGGTTGTTAAAAGCAAGTGAAATTGCTTTTGGTTCGATATTGTTGAATGCACCTTCGATGTCAAGATATGTCACATGTGTATATTCTTTAAACTCGAGAGATTTTTGAATGGTTCCTATCAATGAGTGGAGATGTCTGTCTGTCTCTACAGACTTGCCCTTATTGTAGGCATTTTATGCAGATGAAAGTCGCACATTGGAATAGTTTGCATCTACCAGAACAGCAACAGCTTTTATCATCGAGGCTAAATCCCCCCATGACATCTCAAAAGGATCAACATGGACACACATATCTGAACAACCAAACTACGTAACTATAAGAAATGGCACCATAATCCACGTCAAATACACGGATGCTTTCGATATACTGCGGTTGGCGAACTTAATGTGAGTTCGAAAATCAGTGCTGCCATGAAAACAATAAAAAAAAAGGAATAAATAAACGTCAAATCATGAACATTTTAATTTTATTTTGAATTGTGTTCATTGATAGATATTTTGCTTTTTTAATAAAGTCATAAAATCGACAAAAATGTTAAGCAACATAGATTTGTTTTTTGAAAATGAAAACTACAGCAAAAAAGTAAGAATGCTTCGACTGCGGAAGTGTATTCGAGACAACTCCAATGTCTTGGAACTCCCTGATCATCTGTAAGCAGAAACAATAAGTTGTTCTGAAAATTATTTCAGAGCTGAATTTTTTAAGTTTCAGGTCATATTTTCGACTGAATAAGGAAGTGTTTTTCACACAACACGCCAAAGCCAGGAACATAATAGAGAGGACAATTGGTGCTCTTAAAAGTTGATTTCACTGTCTCTTAAATGAAAGGAAAAGGCATTACGCTCCTTCAAGGGCAAAACCAATTGTGAATTCGTGCTGTGTCCTGAACAACATTTGCCTGAATTACCGAATATCAGATCCGGAGATTGTAGAAGCAGAAATAACATTGCCAACAGAAGGAATTAGACTCGAAACACCAAGCAGTACAGAAGCCGAACGCAGAAGGAATCAGGGAATCGCTGTAGATTATAAAAACAACATTGAATTCAATTTTATGTTTATTCAGCTTTCAAATATGTACATAGGAAAAATAAATAATATATTTCATTTAAAAAAACACAAGTCTTGGCTCTTCAGTAGAAAAACTATAAGTAAATAAAGTATTTCAACTGCTTTTAATAAATCAAGATTATCTTTTTGTATCTCGTAGTTTTTTTTTGAATATCTGGTGATGTCGGACAAAATTCTTTTCTTGTCTTTTTCAATTTTGACCAACTCTGCCTGTGTTGCAGTTTGTCCCTGTAGCAACCGAAGGCGTTGTAGCGAACTGGTCCCAATACTCCTTTTGGTTTTTTTTTTTTTGAAGAACCAAACTCTCCAACACCTCTCGCCAAATTGGGATTTGATACCATCAGTTCTACTAACTTTTCGAACTGATTTTTATTCGTCCTCTTGCACCTGAATAAAATAATAATAATAAATGCATTATTTCATAACAAAATTAAATATGAGTACCTTGTTCTAGTTTCCGACATCGTTCTCTCTCAATAGGGTGAGATCAAACTTCGAAAAATGTCTGACACTTAAGTCGAATCAAAGGTTCTCGATTCGCCAACAGTAATACCAACTCCTCTCACTCACACATTTATTCGTTCGACTCGCCAGCCGAAATAGAGGGGTAAAGGTTCAAATCATATCGTCATTCCTGCATGTCCATTTGGGCATGATACATTTTTGGCAAGTTCTGTGTCGCTTATGTTGAGGGTGGACAAAAACTGACTCGGAACTCTTTCAGTGGAATTCAAGTGCATTTTTAAGGTTTAGTAGGTTTAATAGGTGTTAATAAACCCTGGATATCTGGACAGAGAACAATGGACTTCTTCAGACGAACGTGCTCCGAAAAATGGCAAGTGTGGTAATTTGTGCAGAGTGTTTCGAGCAGAAGAAGACTACGGTGGAAAATGAAGTAATTTTTGATAGAAAAAAGCGCAAGTATTTCATTTCAGAAGTACGGTAACGTCTTGCTGATCCGAATCAATTATTGCAATCGGATTAACAAGTTTTCCGGACAAGAGTTGTTATTTGACGAGAAAAATCCATGTTTATTGCTGCTTAAAACCAAAAATTTCTAGTAATGCTGAACTTTCCTGGCCAAGCTGGATCAATTTTGAAACAGGTGAGAAGGCAGAGCTTTCTGTCAAAGTCAAGTTAGCGGTTTTCAATTCAGTATTTGTTCCAACTCTCACCTATGATCCTTAGTCGCGCAGCAAAATCTGCTGTGTAAAGCGATACTGAGAGTTAACACTTAGAGAACGTAGTGTTTTGTGTACTCTGTGATGGAAAAACAAAAAAAAAAAAAAAAGAAATTTGGGTAATGACCGAAAGAATAAGATCGCGAATACAAGCTTCCCAAAATGAGATTTCTTCGTGCTGTTGTGAGAGTTATTCGGCGGGATAGGGTAAGAAACACGACAGTATGCGAGGAACTCAATGTAGAGCAGCTGCTTCTTCGAACGGAAAGGGCTATGCTTCGGGGGTTTGGTCACGTGGCACGAATGTGGCATGATGCCTTGAACGCGGTTCCATCAGGTAGGCGACCGCTTGGAAGACCTAGGACGAGGTGGTTGGAACAAGTCCAAAAACTCGTCTGGTTGCGCTTGGGCATAAAGCGTGATGAGTTAGAGTCGGTGGTGGAGGATCGAGTGGCATGGAGATCTCTCGTGAGTGCATTACCCCCGCTACCCCTGTAGTGGATCATGCGGGTCAGAAGATAATGATGATGATAAAAACTAAAAAAAAAACTTAAAATAAATTCTGTGTGAATACACAGCTCATACAGTCTAGAAGCAATAAGTCTTTCTTTTTTCTTTAGGATATTTCAAGACTAATATATCAGAAGCAGATGCTTCGTTCTTCAACGCGCATTTCGTACAAAAAGCCACCCCTGTTATTGCATCTTCATGCTTAACCCTGTCTTGTTGCTGATGTATTATATATTATATATTCTTCGCTATCTGGCCGTGTGCTCCCCTGAATGTTGTTTTCGTTCACCCAGTCGATAACTTCGTTATCAATCAGTTGAATTCCTGATACACCTTCGATAGTTGTTGCAAAGTTTGCTATTTCAGATACAATTAGCTTGGTTATTGGAATATCCCTCAGTGAAGGATAACAAAACTTTCCAACAATTGTTCATCATTTCCTGTGAAAGCTCTTTCCAAGGACTAGCCAAGAAGATAACTGCGTCTCATAGCCTCATGCTCTTCAAAACAGTGGTTATTATTTCAGCATTTTGGCTCATGAGTGCAAAACAAACATTTTTGGTAGTTCTGCTTTGTTATTGCCTCGAAGGCGAATGACGAATAACTACTAAACAAAATTATGATAAAAACTAAAATTATTGTGGAATCCAATGTTTTTTTAGTTGGAATTCGGATTACAGCGTACCAATATCGGGATAAATCCGGATTGTAGACTACATAATGAGAACAAATAGAGTATATTCGGATTAAAGGTGATTCGGATTAGCGAGAAAATACTGTAACTGACTTATCGAACGAAAGGAAATTCCTTTGACAGCGCCAATTGTCGAGGTTAAGCCTCCTAAGCATGAAGATCTTGTGTGAGCGCCTTAAACTATTCATGAATAATATGAAATTCCTTATTAGCGCGGTTGAAGGATGGGGAAGTCAACCAAAGCAGCATTTACACCCGCTAAATTCGTCGCCGATTTGTTCAATGTGCGTGTTATTTCCTTTGTGTGGTCCCTTCTGTCTCACCTCCCTTGTCCACTTCATACAAAAATCGGCAATAAATTTAGCGTGTGTAAAAGCGGCCCAAGGCGATGCGCTGTAGAATGAATTTTTCAACGTCTTTTTTCACCAGATGTGCAGAACTCAGTCGTCAACACAAGGACCCGCACGCACCGCCGACTTGACCACAATCCGATCTTCAAAAAGTCTGTACATTTGATGGCATACGCGGTTAACATTGACGTGTTTGGTCGAACATAGCGAGCCGTAAATGAGGCGAATACTGAATCGAACACGGCCAAAGTTAGCTCTGCGGTGAATGAGGACAGAACAAAGCAAGGACTCACACCATCGCACAACGTCACCACAGACAAATACATTTTTGAAGTAATCAAGGACTTCGTCTATCCCCGCTCCCCATTAAACACTAAGAATATCATCAGTACCGAGATTAATTGTATGCCGACTTTTGCCAATCGCAAGAAAAGTTCTGCGTTCAGTCTTTGGTCCTGATTGTGTTGATGGCATTTGAAGATGAAGATTTAGCAATGATATGTAAAGGGCTTTACATCGGCATGAGTCTATCCTGGCGAAGAGTCGCCGACAACGCAAGAGATGATAGCCATGAAGCCGATGGCCCACACAAGTGGAGAACGACTTCAGCCTACTTGACATGAGTAATTGGAGGCAGCTGGGTAAGGGTCGTCCCACCAGGAGAGCTTGGTTGATTGAGGCCCGACAGTAACGCCAACAGAAGAGGAAGTTTTATCGAACAGCAGAGATCTTTGGTTTGACTACGGTGTCGGTGTTAGGAGACTATAACCAGTTTTTTTTTTTTCAAATTAATACGAAACACTTTGCTTAGGACTGAAATGCTTTTTTTAGGAGAACTTAGATAACCTTCCGATCACGTACGCATGTGAAAGAAATGCTCCTAGATTACACCAAACCCTGAATAGAGTCCGTACCGAGGTGCGGGAAAATACGCGATGCAAATTGAAACAACGTAAATCGAATTGCTCTCGAATCCGCAATACTTATCGTTTCGCATGTAGACTTTTTTTCGCATTTAGACTCAAACCGAATTTCCAATGACATCCAATTCCGGGCAAAACATAGAATCCGTTGCGTGCGTTACGTAATTTCAAGAAATGTACTGCTTATAAGCTCACATGACAAAGGGAGAACTTTTAACTTTTTCATACATTGACAATTCCTTGTACTCCTAAATCATTTTATTCTGCTGTCGTCATACTGGGGTTGGATGCGTTTAGTACGCATCGGTCGTATTCATTTGGCACCTCTTTGCAACCCAGCAAACTCTGATTTTTCTGGATTCTAAACGCAACGAATGGTTCTTTTATAATGTTCACCTTGATAAGGTTAGACATATCTTATCTGACGTCAAATTCTATATATATATTTCCGTACATAGGTTCATAAATACATTAACCACCAGCTGTCGTTTGTCAGCTGTTTCTTTCTGCACATGTCAGTGTAGTTTTCCTCTCTGACGCGGTTGCACGTTTCGCAGAATGACAGTTGATATTGTTTATCGACTCGCCGCACCAGAGGATCGGGATACGGTGCTGGAATTTCTGCGTGAACATTACTACCGAGAAGAGCCATTGACAATCGCCTGCCAACCAGTGGAGCAGGACAAATACGATGAGGAAGCTAACATGTCCAATATTGAAAAGGAGCATGGAGCGTGTGTGATTGGCATGTGTGGTGATCAAATTGTGGGCGCATTGCTGGCCGGCAGCAAAGGTCGGGACGAGGAAAAGCACTTGTTGGAGGAAGCATCTGAAATTCCCGGCAGTAAATGGGCTAAACTCCTGCATTTCCTGGCGTATTTGGAACGAGTATCGAACGTCTATGAGAAGTACAATGTGGACAGAGCGATACACGGACATGTGCTGGGCGTGCATACGAATTTTCGTGGTAGGGGAATTGGATTGAGGCTTTTTGAGAAGTCAATTGAAAGAGCCAAAGAGCTGGGATATCCACTCTATACGACTGACTGTACGAGCGTCTATTCGGCGAGATTGTGCGAACGGCTGGGCATGGAGTGTGTGAATGTGGCTGCGTTTAAGGACTTCCGTTTGCCCGGTAGTGACGAGCAAGTTTTCTACCCTCCCGAGGAGCATTCACTGGTGAAGACTTATGCTAAGAGACTGCTTTAAGATTATGTGTTGAAATAAAGGTCTCCAAAACTTTAAACAAACATGGGTAGTGCTACTTTTTTCTTTTAAGGTGGATTGGAAATCAGAGGCAAGTTTGACGTAGTTCGGCTTTCTTTGGAAAGACGCGAATTTTTGGTGGAAGGTACGTTATTGGGGATTTTTTGTACAATTTCCTGTGTTGTCGAGAGTCTTTTGAATGTTTTGGGGAATGGATGCCAGCATCTTGGAGGTTATGCATCAGTGGAACCGAACTGGACTGTGTTCAGCATTTATCGCCGCAATGGAATTAACCTAATCGCGGATTTTATACCGGACAGTGAACACCATTGTCACTAGCAAACGTTCTTTAATACGTGCCTACGCATTATTTTCAAATTTGTGCGTCCAAGCGTAACTGTTACAAAGCCTCCATCAGTGAACGGGAATTGGAATACCTAACTCTGCAATGCAATAGAACTTTTCAACGCAAGACGGCAAAAAACAAGTGAGAGAGAAATTATGAGAAAATGTGTACCTAATCCCATGTGAAAAAATACTCGTATAAAATCCCGTAATAAATAAATAAGCAGCTTATATTTATTGAGTAAATAATTTCACTTAAGTCTAGCGCGAGTAAAACCACAATTATAACGTTTTACTCACTCAAAAAAAAAATTCCTCATAAAGTTGAAAACACCGAATACCACCCTCATAACATCCCTGTATCCGAAGTGCAGAGCAATTGTCAACGACATGTCACTTGTGGCTTCTGTCAAATGTGTACTTGTTTATCTTATCACAAAGAGATTTGTTTCTGTGTATAAATAAGTTCCATTGTTTATCCGTTTTTGTAAAAATTTCTTTTAGATTTATATTTCCAATTTGTGTGTAATAATAAATGCCAAGATGAGTGCAAGAGACATATTGATGGAGGCCTGTGAGTGCGACAGAGTTGGAAGAATTTTGCAAGCACAACACTTGTACAAAGATGGAATACTTTCACTGCTTGCCACTGCCGAGGGTAGGTTTTTTCTCGTAGTTCGAAGCATTTATTTCAGTTTAATAACCGATATAATAATGCAATAAATGCTTCATCAGCCGAAACGAATCCAGAGAAACGTGAATACTTTGTCAAAAAAATCACAGAATATAAGAATCGCTTGGACGTAATTTCACGTAAAATCAATGCACATTCCACAAATGGTGATGTTGTGGATAATATTCCTATAGTCGACGGCTCTACCGGTCATAGTTATCGGCAGCTATTTGGTAAATATCTCGACAGCGATGTGACAGAGGTCGAATTAGTTGATGCCTACATAATGGAATACCATCAGGTATTTAAGATGTCTTTTTGACTAGTGGCACGGGGAGGATTGAGGATATCTTTTCGTTTGTAGCTACAAAATCTGATTGTGTTCCTCGAGCTGGTTGTGAAAAGTTGCCGCAACCTTAGGTATGTGAAGATTGTCACAAAAGAGAACGATCGCAGTGATAATACACAAAAGCAATCATTTCAAACAATTACAGAGGATCTTGCAAAGCGCAGAATTCAGTTTTTAGTGGAGTATCAAAGCAATTTACATGATCGTAAAATTATGTAAGTATTCGATTTGGATTGCCTTCATGCATCAGCAAAGAGTAAAGCGTTTCATTTTGTGTAGACTGAGTAATGGTTATATTATCAAAATCGGCAGAGGTTTGGATATCTACAAGAAGACAAATGCACGTTTCTGCTTAGGAATGACGGATTACGACTTCCGGGAGTGCAAGAAAACTGAAGTTGATATCTGGAAATGCAAGAGATATGAGTAGCATGAAGTTCTTTGTGTTCATAAGCGAATAAATTGGGAACAAAAATGCAAGCTGTTGTGTTTTATTTATAAAATTTAATCTGGTTTTGGGTGGAAAGCCGCTTAGAAACCGTGGAATGGCACCGTCTCGGAATAATATGGGTAAGATGATGATGCGTCTTCGATGCGAAACTCGGTGTCAGGTAATGGGGGTGGGTTTTAACCTTCGTTTACCTAGTACCAGTTGGGACACATGAGCAACAGGTTTCTGCCTGCAATCTGAACGCGCAATAGTCAGTGCTGATGCTGGAACTGTGCCTGGTTAGGTAGGCAGGGTGAGATGACCGATGGAATGGAGTTCGATCTTGGAGACTAGACTGAATTGTACTTCCAGTCGGAAGGATTGGGTTTGATCCATTGACCATCAGGCAGGAATCATGAATAGCTTGGGATGAGGCGAATTAATATTTGTTGATTCAATTATACAATATCTGCGAGGCTAGGCATCTTGTCCCTTCACCCATGCAGCATCTGTTGGACGCTGTTGGCCTTCAGGAAGACCAGTTGCGAGTGGCTGTTAACTTTAGCTTAACTTCACCTTGTCGTCTGTCTGCCGTAACATGAGGGGGTGTGGTGACGCCTTACACTGTAGCCGTCTATGCAGAAAGTGAATCGTTGCATACATTCATCGAGGAATGTTCGAGGATGCCCACTCGAGAATATCCTCGCTTTCCTCGTGGATGCTTTTAGGTCTGGTTACTTTCTCGTTGTGCCAGAGATTAATTCTGCGTCGCTCCAGAATGCAGTTGGTTGTGCTAATTTATTTACACAGCGGCGGAGTTGATTAATACGCGACCGAAGAATGACGCCTGTTTGGCACAGATGTCTTCAATCGGGATGATTCACATGAGTGTCCAATCAAAACGGACATGTGGAGACTTAACTTTACTTAAGCAACCAAGCGAATACAAATGATGTATGAAATAACATTATATCCTATCTCAGCAAAAACACCAATTGCTGATCAATCGTGGAAGAGTTCAAATATAGGGGAAAGCGAATTTCTTCTGGCTCTGAGTTGGTCCTATTCTATATCGAGAATGTCAGTTGTATGTGTTGTGGAAAAAAAAGGGAACCAGACTCAAGCTCTGAATAATCTTCGGATAGCGATTGTTAGACTCATTCCGACGTATGGCAGCATAGCTTGGTGGCGGGCAGTTTAAAGGGATTCATCTGGGAGTTGCAAGTGGAATTAGCACTACCCCAATAGTGGACTTGGTGGCTGAACTGGTTCAGAAGTGGGATTTTGTTACTCATTAGAGAGAAGATAAATGTTTTGCTCATTACTGAAAATAATTTCGGTGTAAAATAAAAATTTCACGAATATCCATCATGGTGACGCCGAGGGATGAAAGAGCTGCCAAACGTGAGAAACGACGAAGTTTGGAAGATCGGGTAAGACAGGTAATTGACGGGGAGGATAATGTTGATGGTGTTAGTGTGCCGATGGTTGATTTGGCCGAGGGTGTGATGAGTGGAGGTCAGGTTTGAGCGAGGCAAAATGACGAGGACATCAAAAAAATAACATCGATGATGGAATTCAAGGTTTAAGAGCAATAGAAAGAAAACCGAATAACCCAGAATCTTCGGGAAATATTTCGCAGTTTGAGTTGATGATGCAGTACATGGTCAGCGAAAACGGAATTCGAAATGAACAGCTCCAAAGACGTCACCAAACTACAGATGCTTTGGTCGAAGAAATACACAGATTGACACAGAGTATTCCTCCAAATCCATGAAGCACTGCCAGAGTCCAAGAAGATACACTTGAAGCTTGCCACATGGTGCCAGATTTGACTAAAGGATAGATAAGTTTGATGGAGAAGCTGACATGGAATTGGCACAGAATTGGCTTACAAACATGGAACGTACATATGTGCCACCTTCATCGATGGTCTGATGAATATGCTTTGGACATGGCAAAAATGAATTGAATAGGTAGTGCAAAACGTTGGTTTAATGCGAGAGTAGATGAAATAAAACGTTGGCAACAATTTAAACTTTCGTTTTGGCGTACATTCTACATTAAAGAAAAAATTACTGCGATGGCACCGAATGGCATCTCGTTTAACAAATTGAACATCCAGCAACTACTTTCATGGGAAATATGACCTTTGTCGTCAGTTAAAACTCAGTTTTAATGAAACGAAAGAGATTATTCCAGATGGATTGTTGGCGCTTTGACACTTTGATCATCATCATCATCATCATCATCATCATCATCATCATCATCATCATCATCATCATCATCATCATCATCATCATCATCATCATCATCATCATCATCATCATCATCATCATCATCATCATCATCATCATCATCATCATCTTCTGACCCGCATGATCCACTAAAGGGGTCGTGGGGGTAAACCACGCACGAGAGGTCTCCAGGCAAATCGATCCTCCGCCATCGACTCTAATTCATCAGGAGCAATGCCCAAGCGTACCACCCAGAACGAGGGTGTGCTGGGTGTGCCAAGCGACCTGATGGAACCGCATTCAAGGCATCATGCCACATTCGTGCCACGTGACCAAACCACCGAAGCATAGCTCTTTCCGTTCGAAGAAGCAGCTGCTCAATATTGAGTTCCTCGCGCACTGCCGTGTTTCTCACCCTATCCCGGCGAATAATTCCCACAACAGCACGAAGAAATCTCATATCAGCAGCTTGCACTCGCGATCTTATTCTTTCGGTCATTACCCAAATTTCATGACCATAGGTGAGAGTTGGAACAAATACTGAGTTGAAAACCGCTAACTTGGCTTTGACACCAAGCTCGGCCTTTCTGATTACAGAACTACCAAGCTGTGTCAAAACTGGCCCAGCTTGACCAATCCTACCGGAAAGCTCAGCATTACTCCTTCCATCACTCGTGAAAAAGACTTAAACTTCTCCACCTGCTTCAATGGGACTCCACTAACATGCAGAGTGCATTGAACAGGCGTTCTAGAAATGACCATAACATCCGATTTGTCCACGTTAACCCTCATTCCAGTATCAGCACATACGGCCACAAACCTATCGAGTGCGCGTTGGAGTTCCGTCTGGGAGGATGTGAGGATAACCAAGTCATCTGCAAAAAGAAGATGACTTACCCTCAACTCTCCCAATGTGAAACATTCCTCACCTCGGCTGCGCTGCAACATCCAGTTCATATATACAATGAAAAGGAGAGGTGACTAGACACACCCTTGGCGAAGTCCAACGCAAACGGTGAAAGGTCACATTGATGCCGGCGATTTTTTGCATGACATTCTCAAATTTGAGAGAATTAACACATCAAGAAATAATCGGGATCGATCCAAACCACATGAGTTCCAACCATCAGTAAGTTTGCCGAGTAAGGAATATCAAGCGACTAGTAGTCGACCTAAAGTAGTAAACGAGTTGGTATGCTACAATTGCAGAAAGGGCGGTCATTTACCGAAAAAATGGTCCAGAGGCTAGACAACAACCAACATGTTTTCAATGTGGTCAGAAGAGATTTATATCACGAGTGTGTCCAAAACAACAAGGTGCAATAAGACAGGTGGACGGTTTGCCACAAAATGGTATAGCAAAATATTTAAAGACCGTTCAGGTTGGTGAATGTCAATTATCTGCATTCGTAGACATGGGCAGCTCAGAATGCACCATGAGAGCAACGACAGCATTACTCAGTGGATTGAGGGAACTAAAATCGTTTGGCCCAGCAGAATTTAAGGTGATCTCACCTCGGTGGATCGTTGCTTCACTCAGTGTTGATGGTGCCTTGGGCGAAAATATAAAGTTTCGTGTGGTTCCAGATGAGGTGCAAAAATGGGAAGTGCTATCACCCCGATTACGAAAGTCGTTTCACTCGAACGACACAAGGCGTTTTGAGAGTCGAGTCACTTTACAGGTGTTTAAGCATCGGTATTACGAACCTTAATCGACTAGAGCTTTTGTTCCACACACATTCCAAAACTGCCACTCAAAAGCTTACTGTCAATTTGACAGATCAATTCGTTAAATGAGGTAGTTTTCATAAATTCTACCGCAACACACATTTTTAAATTGTTGTTTTCAGGTGTTTGCTTAATTAAATTATTCGTGGAATTTAAAGTAAATATGGACAGCATTGCTATGGGTATTTATTGGATTAGTGAGAGAATGACAATCAATAATTGCAGAAAAGGGAATTAATTAATAGCAAAAGAAGTATTAGATTAAAATGCAATCCATTTGATTTACCAGGTGCTATGTAAGAGACATGCATTGTACAAATGTGAATAAATTAATAAGTTTCTTAAAGATTTAACAAGTTTTTTAGACTAAATAAGGTGGCGTTTGCTTATTTGCTGCACGAAATCAAAAATAAAGCTTCGGACATAAAACATTCGTCTTCAGTGCCGATAGTTGTGCGACTTGCGGCTTTATTAAGTTTTGTGCTGAAGGGAGCTACCAAAACGGTGTTGGGAACGACTTTGGATTGGGCTCAGCACAGCCTACCGTAAGCAAAATCATTAAAGAAATGATCGACGTTGTGGAGGAGTTTATTTCTCCTATATGAATTAAATTTAGAAATAGTGCACTGGAAGAATAGTATCAAACAAAAATGCTATCAGCTATCAAAAATATGGCATACCGAGGGTTATTGGATGTGTTGATGAGACGCATATTAAAATTCTAGCTCATAAAAATCGAAACAGCATAAGTACTACAACATAAAAGGGTTCTACAGTCGTAACGCTATGATTGTAAGTGTGCAGTTTCATCCAGTTTTGTTTACATCCGTTTTGGGCTGGAAATTTTCATCCTTAAGATATAAATAATTAACACTAAATGCATTTTACACCATTCCAGGAAGTGTCACACAAAAAATACGTTCCACATAAGCTTATCGACAGAAGTCGTTTTATGTCGTAAAACGTTTCGACACAAGTCGTGGTGAATATATCTCTATAAGCAGGCCCCTACTGCTAAGACTTACTTACTTAAGGTGGCGCTACAGTCCGGGGTGGACCTGGGCCTCAACCAACAAGCGTCTCCAGCCAGCTCGATCTT
Source organism: Eristalis pertinax (assembly GCA_907269125.1). NCBI lineage: Eukaryota > Metazoa > Arthropoda > Insecta > Diptera > Syrphidae > Eristalis > Eristalis pertinax. Next base: position 40,663,407 of record OU026147.1, read on the forward strand.
TAGCTAGCTGTCTCCAGTTTCGCACGCATAGTTGGTTGAAGTCCCTTTCCACTTGCGTGCGCCACCTGAGTTGCGGTCTTCCTCTACTGCGCCGTCCCTCGGGGGTGGATTCGAAGACTTTTCGGGCCGGAGCATTGGTTTTCATCCGCTCTACATGACCTAGCCATCTTAATCGTGGGATCTTCACTCTTCTGGCTAAGTCGATGTAGCTAAACAGCCCGTATAATTCGTCATTATATCTCCTCCTCCACTCACCATCTATGCAGACGGGACCGAAAATTACACGAAGAATTTTCCTCTCGAAGCAACCAAGAGCAGCTTCATCCGCTTTTGACAAAGTCCATGCCTCCGCGCCATATAGCAGGACTGGGACGATTAAGGTCTTGTAAAGCGTTACCTTGGTTGTTCGAGAGAGGGTTTTATTTACCAATTGCTTTTTAACCCAAAGAAGCAGCGATTGGCAAGAGTTATTCTTCGTTTGATTTCAGCGATGGTGTCATTGTCTGAATTGATAGCGGTGCCTAGGTAGATAAAATGTTTGACTACCTCAAAGTTATATCCGTCTGCTGTGACCGCTACCGCTAAACCCATCTTCGCGGCCTCCGTTGCAATACCCACAAAAGCGCCATTGACATCACGCTGCGTTCTTCCAATAATGTCAATATCGTCGGCATATGCGAGTAGTTGGACGGACTTCTGAAAGATTGTTCCTCTGGTGTTGGCGTTCGAGTTTTGAACAATTCGTTCAAGAACGATGTTGAAAAAGTCGCATGACAGCGCGTCGCCTTGTCTGAATCCTTTTTTGACATCAAAGGTCTCGGTTAGGTCTTTACCGACCTTGATGGAGCAGCGTGCATTCTCCATCGTCATCCTACACAAACGGACGAATTTGGTAGGGATGCCAAAACTAGACATTGCTCTCTATAGATGCTATCATACGCGGCCTTAAAATCGATGAAAAGGTGGTGGGTATCGATTTGTTGCTCCTGGGTTTTCTCCAAAATCTGCCGTAGTGTGAATATTTGGTCGATGGTGGATTTTCCTGTCCTTAAGCCACACTGGTATGGACCGACCAGGTTGTTGACGAATGGCTTTAGGCGTTCACACAGTATGGCAGATAAGATTTTATATGCGATACTTAGGAGACTGATGCCTCTGTAGTTGGCGCAGTTCAAAGGGTCTCCTTTTTTATGGATCGGGCAAACAATGCTGAGGTTCCATTCATCGGGCATGTTTTCCTCCGACCATATTTTACAGATGAGTTGGTGCATGCTCCTTACCAAATCATCGCCTGCGGCTTTAAAAAGCTCGGCGGGTAGGCCGCCAGCTCCCGCAGCCTTGTTGGATTTCAGTTTAGATATGGCAATCCTCACTTCATCCGGGTCGGGTGGACGGAATTGTTGATCTTCGTCGTCCCTTTCATTGGGGTTGAATGGTTCGTTCTGCCTGACAGCGGGATTTGGTTCTTCGTCGCCGTTATACAGTCTGCAGAAATGGTTTTTCCATATCCTCAGCATCGACTGTGACTCTACTACGATGTTCCCTTGATCATCCTTACAGGCTTCGGTTCGGACTTTATAACCTTGACTGGTTAACTTTACCCTTTGGTAAAACTTCCTCACCTCATTCCTGCAGTAATATCCCTCTATTCTGCCGATCGCGCGCTTCTCATGCTCCTTCTTTTTTCTCCTGAGAAGCCGGTGTTCGTCTCTCCTCTTCTGCTCGTAGAGCTCCCGAGCAGCTCTTGTCCTTCTTTGGAGTGCCGCCTACTGCTAAGAGCGCCTTAATGATCGGCCAATCTGAAGGTTGGGTCTCGACTACCTCTGATTATGCTAGTATTCTATGTGAGGTCTTGCTGAATCAAATTGAATGCGACAACGTACGTGAAAGACCCTGTAGGTGCCAAGGAGTGAAGAGATAACGAGCCCAATTATAATAAGACCATCTACGTTTACACTGATCCGACCATTCATGATCGATTAAACAGACGAAAGCCTTTTTCCGAAATGTTACACACAAGCAGTTCTAGCAGTCACAGAAACTACCAGAATGATATCAATGTTGAAACTGTCACTAACCACGGCTAAAGAGCTCCCGTGTCCCCTGCGTGAAGAATGAAGAAAAAAGAGTATGGTTAACCAATTATAAATCAGCAAGCAAGTCTGATTTGATTTGGACACTCAATTCAGTCATTAATGCAATTTCTGGAATGGAACTCAAGTCGTATGCTGTTGCGATTGTGTCAAGATGTTTAGCAAGCAACAAAGGGGCTGGGGCGTCAGGAGGAACAAGATGATACTCCTCACAACCTCATCCATTGCCATCTTCCATGCTTTTTAAGTCATTTCAAATATTTCTTTACTCTGACTGATCGGGATGGCTGAACATCGATTAAAATTAGAAGCGGCAAGAGGACTTTCTATCCGTTTGGGCCGACATTGGGTCCTTTAATACATAAATGAGACATGCGTCCACCCACATGTGACACTAACCTAATCAAAATCCCACTCTAAAAATATGAATAACTCCTATTGGACACAGCCCACATAACCCGGCTTATTCAGTTAACACAAACCTTCCTCTGGCACTCCCACCACCAGCACTCCATGCCAACGCGGATTCCGAACACAAATCAATTCGAATATCGAACCCGCGTCACACCAAACGGTCAGCAAATAAAAATATGTTGACACATCCTCGCGCATCCATCCGCCCACGCGTGTTCTCGTCCATTTTGCATAGCAGAGCACTTTCATCACATGCTCCACAAAACGAGCATCCAAAAACACTAACTGGCAATAAAAATTAAGTGAAGCAGAGACCGGGCCCGACCCATCGTGAGGCTAAAGGACCTCGGCAACAAGGCAGAAAGAAGAAGAAAAAAAAAAACACCCCACCACCAGAGACCAACGCGGACATTACAACCGTAGTTCGCAAAACAAATTTATGTATATGTGTTTGTTCGCCGCTTGATGGGGGGAAGGATTTGTGTAGTCGCCAGGATGTCCAGCAGCAGGAAAACATTGTGTCCGCAGCAGCACGGGGGGCCACTATGCAAAAAAAATTGTACCAAAACAATATAAAAATACACAGCGCGAGGGGGCTAAAAACTACCGACGACTGACTACGGACATTGCTCTAAATACAAATGCGGATGGGTAAGGACTAAGGACGATGGCGCGGCGTACATGCAGAAAAAAAAGCAAAACATCAAGATTCCAACACTGGGATCCATAAAAAACCATGCAACACAGTCCATGCCCGGCAACAAGGCAGTATCGCCGGGCTGGAATTGTGGGAAGGACGACGATGACGACGACGGCACAGCTCCCAAACGACCAAATAAACTTAATTAGCGTTAGCTCCCCGATTTTCGGGAGACATGGTCGACTGGTTTGCAGGCCAGATCACTGGTGTAGAGTGCGGCAAACGGGTTTTCCCGCCGCTCTGGATGAAAGGACGGGGAAAAAAAAACGCCGACACACACACACACGAGAGAAGGGAATGGAATTCGGGTCGAAGGATGCGAGGGCGCATGATGCGTTTGATAAATTGAATTAATTACAACGAGTGTTTGAATGATTAGTGGATAGAGTCCCTTTTGAGTCGCTTCGGTCTTCAATTGACGTTTTGGGTCATTAGCTTGGCCGGGCCGGTTACGCTTCTTTTCGGTTTTTCCATCAAAACTTGTCGCTACAGTCGGGCACTGAGAGGAACAGTTTTTTTAGCTGATCGATAGGGGAAACTCAATAGAGATCAGGGTTCGATGGCTTTGGTGATTGCAATTCGGCATTTGGCAGACAGATGAACTCAGAGAATCTTAACAGTCTTGTACGTTAGATTCGATTCAGCAGGAATAAATTGACAATTCCAATGACAAAGTCTACTTAGTGTTGATGACTGGGTGTAGCGTGTCTGGTAATAACGGAAGGCAGCATTGGTACTGGCGCAGACTTCCGACCTACCAGGAATGAGAAGTATGAATCATATTATGATTGATGATATCCAATGAAGATGCTTCTTAATGCACACATCCTTCTTGGTCAAGTTAAATAGCTAAGCCTGGCTGATGACCTCAAGAAAATCTACTCTTGTAGCAGATGTATACCGCATTTAGCACTTGTAGCACACAAGACTAACTTTCTTGCGATTCGAGGCAAAAAATGAGCAAACGTAAATCCGTCGGTCGAAAGTTGAGGAGATTGTCTATCTCGGTGCAACATGTGAACTCTACAAATTATTTTCTAGTGAAGATCCCAGGTAGAATCGCTTCGGTTTCTCAAACAACTTGGGTCTAAACATCTATGTCAATGACCAGCATCATTTTCTCGATGGCCTGCGTGGGTATGTACAACGAGTGTGTCAGCGCAGTGCTCAGAACAACTAACTCTTCTAAACTTATTCCTTAATCCTCTGCATTAGACATAATCGGTAATAAGGTAGCGACCAGCAGAGCCGTCACATTGAAGTCATCGCAAACTTTGTAGGAACTCCGCTCTGGCCATCGGGATACCTGTTTCACAAGAATTTTTCAAGCACTATCCTCGCAGTACTTCTGACTAAGGTGATAGATGTCCCATAAATTGGTCTACAAACTGCTATCCCATCAACTAGTCCCCGACTATAAATTTCCTGTATCGAAACTTGAACAAATGGCTAGGCAAGGCGGTAAGAGTTTTGGGTCGGTCTTGACGGCATCTCCGCTGATCTCCTACGAGCAGAGCCAACAATTTCAGCTGAGCTACTACCACCTATAGACTGGGAACAGCTGAGTGGTAGAAGGGAATGATCGTCTAACGTGCTAAAATGGGGATTTAATGCTTTGCGAAAATTGGAGAATTGGATTTGCTCAAGCGAATTAAACAACACCTCGAAGAAACGCTCGATGCCGAACAAGCAGGTTCCAGAACTGGATGTCCTTGTGTCGTATCATCTTCAATGAGCAATGTGTGGAATATAGATCTCCGCTTCACCTGCTGTTCATTGATCTTGAAAATGCATTCGACTGAGTAAACAGTTTATTTGGAGTGCCATACGCAGGCGGCGAGTTCCGGATAAACTACAGTAGAAGTTCGGAATAGATGGCTCTCAGAAAGTTTACTATACAGAAAAGGTGACCAAACTCTAGCAACCATATGTTACCATAAACTGATTTCAACACTGACTTTGCGACAGGACGTAATATGGTCATAAGTAGCACAAGATTCCCTAGCAAAGAATCCACACAGCAATCTGGTGACCTCCGGACCGTCGAACCGTTGAGCAGAGCCCGACTGTCCAATGTCAGAAAGCTGTACCAGCCAACAAAGAGGAGTTTTGACATTGGACGCCTGAGCACAACGGAGATTGCCAGAGCCTATGAAGAGCAATTAAGCGAGAGAGCCTCCGGTATGCCTACGTCAAACACCAACGCCAACGAGATGTGGTTGGATTGCCGCTCGGCCATCAAAGAGGTAGCGGAAACCACCTTCGGCTACCTACCACCCCCGACAAGTAACCCGTGGTATGATGGCGAGTGTGAGCAGAATAAACGTGCAACCGACGAGGCATACCAAAAAGTGCTGCAACGGAAAACTAGAGCAGCGCAAGAGGAGTACCGGGCTACAAGACGGGGTAAGAGAAGACGGTTCTACGCCTGAAGAAAAGGTCTCTCGCAACCTCCCAGCTCAAGGACATCAAAGAGTCTAGGGATAGACAAAAAATACGGGCCTTTTATAAAAAAGCCAAAAGCCGTGCTTCAGGCTTTAGGAAAGGCACCCAGGCTCTGTGAAATCGTGAGGGTAGCCTTGTTACTGACCCGCGGGGAATAGTGGATGTGTTTAAGCAGCACTTGCAACAACTGTTTAATGTGCATGACCAGGAGATAGTGATAGGGAACAAGAAATTCCAACACCAGTCGATGAAGTGGTCTTCCCACCTATCTTTGAAGAAGTCGGGACAGCCATTGAAAGGCTGAAGAACAACAAAGCCGCAGGCTCCGATGGCCTACCATCAGAGCTCTTCAAGGCCGGTGGCGATGTTCTGGTGGGGAGCATGTAGCAGATCATCTGTAAAATTTGGGAAGAAGAAAGCATGCCCGATGACTGAAATATCAGCTCCATATGCCCCATCCACAAAAAAGGCGATCTTGCCTCTTGCAACAACTACAGAGGTATATCCCTGCTCAACGTCGCCTACAAGATCCTGTCCAGCGTACTGTGTGAACGTCTAAAGCCGTTTGGCACCGCACTAATCGGCACGTTCCAGTGCGGCTTCCGGCCCGGCAAATCGACTATAGACCAAATCATCACACTAAGACAAATCCTGGAGAAGACCAGTGAGTTTAAAATCGATACGCACCACCTTTTCATCGATTTCATAGCCGCATACGACAGCATTCATCGCAAGGAGCTCTTCGATGCGGTGGCCGAATTCGCTGTCGTGTGATTTCTTAAATCTGGTACTGGAGAAGATAGTGCGGAGGGCAGCTGTAAACACGGAACGCACTATCTTCTACAAGTCGGTCCAGCTGTTGGGGTACGCAGATGACATCGACATCGTCGCGCGTTCTCAACGTGCCATAGTGGAGGCTTTTACGGCGATTGAAGAACCGGTGAAACGAACTGGTCTCAAGTTCAACGAGGACAAAACAAAATATATGCTGTCGACCGAAAAACGTTCCGTCACACACAACCTTGGACAAAATTTCACGATCGAAAATTTCGAGGTAGTAAAAAAACTCCACACACGACATCACAGTGGAGATCCGTCGTAGAATTGCTCTTGGCAACCGGTGCTACTTCGATTTGTTAAAACAACTGGGCTCAAAACTCCTAACTCGAAGGACCTAAATCATGCTCTAAAAAACTCTTATATTGGCAATACCTTCGAATGAAAAGTTCTATGTCGGATATATGGTACCGTCTACGAGGAAGGTGAATGGATGTGCCAGAATGTGGATGTAGTCCGGAAGGTAAGTAAGTAAGTAATGAATTATGAACAAAATACTAGTTTTCTACAGATATTGAAAGTGCGCAGAAGAGTTGACAAGCTCTGGGACATTTCGATCAACTTTTCCGAACTTCTACATTGCAATTATCAAGGCTACATACGACGGATTCAAATGTCTCGTCTTGCTTCAAAAGTTATCGAGATCGAGTTGAGGAAGACAAGGTTGCTTCTTGTCACCGATCTCATTCGTTTTGGTGAAACATCTTGACCCAGCGGACGATATATGCTCACTTTCACATGAGATAATGAACCTCCAGCAAATGAATTCAAGGGTGGAGAGGGAGGTACACATCGTGGGTCTGAATAGAAATATACAAAAAAAAAAAATTATCAGCCTTGGATCGAACTCATCAGATCAAATATGGATTTCTGGGCAACAAGTTGAAACAGTAGATGTAAGAGAAAAGAAAGAACCGTAAAAGATAGAACTGAAATGGATACAGCTAAAGCTGAAATCCGCACTTGGTATGGCATCCAAAATCTGACGTAGCAATGTAATTAGCATCAACACCAAGCTGCCCGCGCTTCTTTATGGATGCAGCACATGCAGAGTGACCACCACTACCACGAGAAAGCTACAAACCATGAATCAATAGATGCCTACGTAAAATATTGCGAATTTAGTGGCCCGACCATAAATCTAATGAACATCTTTACGAGAGGCGTCACTATGCAACGATGGAAGTGGCGGACCAAGCTATATAAATGGGATCCCTTAACACATGCTGACATAAGACCTGGCGGTCCGGCGAAAACTTGGCGCAGAACGGTGGAGAGTGCAGCGTGACAGTTGAGAGTTGAGCCAAAAATAGAACGCGATGGCGCGTGAGCGTAGGTGAGGCCTCGAGAAAAGAAAGAAGAAGATATTTGGATCGATAGTGATAGGGAACAAGAAATTCCAACACCAGTCGATGAAGTGGTCTTCCCACCTATCTTTGAAGAAGTCGGGACAGCCATTGAAAGGCTGAAGAACAACAAAGCCGCAGGCTCCGATGGCCTACCATCAGAGCTCTTCAAGGCCGGTGGCGATGTTCTGGTGGGGAGCATGTAGCAGATCATCTGTAAAATTTGGGAAGAAGAAAGCATGCCCGATGACTGAAATATCAGCTCCATATGCCCCATCCACAAAAAAGGCGATCTTGCCTCTTGCAACAACTACAGAGGTATATCCCTGCTCAACGTCGCCTACAAGATCCTGTCCAGCGTACTGTGTGAACGTCTAAAGCCGTTTGGCACCGCACTAATCGGCACGTTCCAGTGCGGCTTCCGGCCCGGCAAATCGACTATAGACCAAATCATCACACTAAGACAAATCCTGGAGAAGACCAGTGAGTTTAAAATCGATACGCACCACCTTTTCATCGATTTCATAGCCGCATACGACAGCATTCATCGCAAGGAGCTCTTCGATGCGGTGGCCGAATTCGCTGTCGTGTGATTTCTTAAATCTGGTACTGGAGAAGATAGTGCGGAGGGCAGCTGTAAACACGGAACGCACTATCTTCTACAAGTCGGTCCAGCTGTTGGGGTACGCAGATGACATCGACATCGTCGCGCGTTCTCAACGTGCCATAGTGGAGGCTTTTACGGCGATTGAAGAACCGGTGAAACGAACTGGTCTCAAGTTCAACGAGGACAAAACAAAATATATGCTGTCGACCGAAAAACGTTCCGTCACACACAACCTTGGACAAAATTTCACGATCGAAAATTTCGAGGTAGTAAAAAAACTCCACACACGACATCACAGTGGAGATCCGTCGTAGAATTGCTCTTGGCAACCGGTGCTACTTCGATTTGTTAAAACAACTGGGCTCAAAACTCCTAACTCGAAGGACCTAAATCATGCTCTAAAAAACTCTTATATTGGCAATACCTTCGAATGAAAAGTTCTATGTCGGATATATGGTACCGTCTACGAGGAAGGTGAATGGATGTGCCAGAATGTGGATGTAGTCCGGAAGGTAAGTAAGTAAGTAATGAATTATGAACAAAATACTAGTTTTCTACAGATATTGAAAGTGCGCAGAAGAGTTGACAAGCTCTGGGACATTTCGATCAACTTTTCCGAACTTCTACATTGCAATTATCAAGGCTACATACGACGGATTCAAATGTCTCGTCTTGCTTCAAAAGTTATCGAGATCGAGTTGAGGAAGACAAGGTTGCTTCTTGTCACCGATCTCATTCGTTTTGGTGAAACATCTTGACCCAGCGGACGATATATGCTCACTTTCACATGAGATAATGAACCTCCAGCAAATGAATTCAAGGGTGGAGAGGGAGGTACACATCGTGGGTCTGAATAGAAATATACAAAAAAAAAAAATTATCAGCCTTGGATCGAACTCATCAGATCAAATATGGATTTCTGGGCAACAAGTTGAAACAGTAGATGTAAGAGAAAAGAAAGAACCGTAAAAGATAGAACTGAAATGGATACAGCTAAAGCTGAAATCCGCACTTGGTATGGCATCCAAAATCTGACGTAGCAATGTAATTAGCATCAACACCAAGCTGCCCGCGCTTCTTTATGGATGCAGCACATGCAGAGTGACCACCACTACCACGAGAAAGCTACAAACCATGAATCAATAGATGCCTACGTAAAATATTGCGAATTTAGTGGCCCGACCATAAATCTAATGAACATCTTTACGAGAGGCGTCACTATGCAACGATGGAAGTGGCGGACCAAGCTATATAAATGGGATCCCTTAACACATGCTGACATAAGACCTGGCGGTCCGGCGAAAACTTGGCGCAGAACGGTGGAGAGTGCAGCGTGACAGTTGAGAGTTGAGCCAAAAATAGAACGCGATGGCGCGTGAGCGTAGGTGAGGCCTCGAGAAAAGAAAGAAGAAGATATTTGGATCGAATAAAAAGTTCATCAAGGAAGTAAATTCATACTTTGAGAGCCTGGATGAACCCTTGAGCTAAAAGGACACTATGGTGCGATATAAAACGTTTATTTGCTGAAAAAACTTATTCCAAATTCACTGACTTATCCAACGACTCGCAAGGTAGTTATTTAATTCCAAAATGTCATGTCAATCGTTTCACAAGTTTAGGAAATATGTGTGACATGTAAACTGACAGACAGGCGGACGGAGACACCGATGTTACAAAGGCTCCTTTTTTTGATGATGGAACCCTAAAATTGATGTTTAGCCACTTTGTTCTTACATCGTTATCCACGTAACCTGTCCACGCGATCTGAAATGAAAGCATCTATGGTGTTGTTTGTTCGTCAGTCTTTATTGCTTATATCAGCAGACAGCAGACGGCCATACGCCTAAGCCAAGGCCCTACATGCACAAACTGCCCAACAACTCACTCCTAGCCATCTAAGGCCAATGTCCTGACGCGCATAAAACTATCTCTTCCAGAGTGCAGTCAATCAGGGCCTTAATCACCTGACTCCATCGCTCATCCAGTCGAGTTTCAACACAATTGGTATTTAGTGGATGTCAAGCTGCTTTATGACAGCAGCTTCACCCCATGCTTGCTCCCACATAGTCTGCCTGCTCTGACGGAGCAGCTGTCAGAAAGTGCATACCCTTCGTCGTTGTCAGGTCCAGCCCCACCCTTCTCATCGCACATCCGGTCATCATCACTCTCACTGAGTGCACAACAGCAGCAAAAAGGATCCACACAAAAAAAATGCGAACGCCGCCCTCAGTGCCTAGGTGTTCGCACAGAAATAGCGAACGGAACTCCTACACACCGCGGGAGTGAAAAACCAAAACAAACAGAAAAAAAAAATGTTATATCGTCCCATCCAATATTATCGCAGAAAATGTCATTTAGGGCAAATTTATATGACTGATATCCAATTACGATGCCGTCAGGGCAAATTGCATTTTATTTCCATTTGAAGCATCATCCGCGGACGGGCTGACATGAAAGGACACTCCCCACGTCCACGTGTTCGTGTCGAAGCTGGCGGTGCCCGTGGTGCCGGTGTCCCTCCCGTGGTGCGCCGGACAAGCGAGCAACAATTATTGCATTATAACCGTTTCAGTCATTTTTTGTGCGCCACGCCAGCCCGGTGCTGTCAATGTGCGAGCTTAAACAGTCAACACGACTTGCAATTAGCTAAAATGCACTTCGGAGAGCCCTAATGAACGACCGACCGATGAACGGATGCACCGCCCATCGGGCGCATCGGGCGTCGCCGCTGGCCGGGAGACACACGGCGCGGCGACTCGGAAATAGGGTTAACAGGCAGTCAGAGCCTGACAGTACAACAGAACCGTCCCGGGAACGTGCAACAATGAATTTAAAACTTTGGACGTATTCCGATTGAAAATTCATCGAACGGAACCGTGGCCTGGGTCCCGGTTTACTTTATGAATGCAGGACATCGCCGCGCCGCGCCGCGTCCTGCCGCACCGCACAGCGCAAAGCGAATGCTATACAAGTAATTGGTTTGGCCATGCCGGCCGAGGTGAATGACGGCGGCTGGGGCTGGTGGCGATGGCCGGCACAGACACAGTTTAATCGACGGGCCCACTGCGATGCGAAATGGGTGATTTGGTAATTGGGAAGAACCTGACAGGACGAAGTCCGCTGGAAAAATATGGCTCTCTGCATTGATGGTGGTGCTGCCACCGCCACCGCTGCCGCCACGCCGCCACCACCATCGCCGCTGGGTCAAATTTAAAATTGGATTTAATATGTTATCAAAAGCGATAATTGACCGCTACGTAAATTGTATTAATTTTCTCTCGTTCTTTCTCCCACTGGCCGGGCCACGAGTGTAGGGTCCTTTGTGGGGAACTACTTCTATGGGCGGACGAGGCCTGTTTTTATCTCTGGTTGCCGGCGTGCTCGTTGATTACTAATTATGATGTCGATTGTCTTTGGAATAAAGTGAATGTCAATTTGCAAGATAGAATCTGCGAATTTATAGCTTCGACATGCGGCGGCGTTCTCAGCGGGGACCTGTAACTTTGACTCGTTAATGAAGTGAAACATTTGCCCGGCAGATGTGGAAACAGCACTTACAATTTACTTGCCGATGTGCGGAATTACTGTGTTGTGTGATGGTGGAAATTTCAGTGGGCTTCAAGAGCGTGACTAAAGAAGGGGAATGCCTCTATGGGTTTGAGTTCTCCTCTTCTGACCTAGAAAAGACAACGATTCACACTTGCTTGCCCTCTCTAAGCAAATATCCAGTATGGAGTCTGTCCAGATTTGAGTAAAGATAAACTGATCGTCGCAAGATGTCCGATGTCCGCACCTAGTCAGAGATTGTATACGATGTCGGCTGAAGTTTTGATCACCGCCGTTGGCCCAAAGAGGAGGGCACATACGCCCCCGACTGTATTCCAAGCTCAAAAATGAGTGGACTCTGAGTTGATGATGATGAGTTGATCCTCAGCAAAGAGTGAAGGCAGACTCACAACCTCACCCTCTTTTGCCTTGTTTGTAGACGCCAACGGGGGTTAAGTACCCCATCTACGTTCGAAGGTTCCCAGATGTCATCACGTGGATGTGAGAGCAGGGGTTCGCTCACAGAGACTAAGTTCAATTGTCTCTCTGTTTGAATTTAGCTCTGATCTAGCTGGTTTAAGTGATCATAGACTTCTTGGCCCGAGTGGAAAATAACATTAAAATCTGTTAGGTATAATATCCATGCTCCACTGAGCTACCTGGTTCCCGCCTTTGGTCATTCTGTCATGTCTGTTTCGACCATTTTATAGCCATTTGGTGACTTCTGGTTATTTGGCACGTTCCTAGGTAGTGCAGTACTGTTTTCTCCTCCTCCTTATCTCTGCAGTTTCTACAGAAGTCATTGTAGGGCTTTTATTTAGTGCAGGACACATCATTGTCTATGATGTTAGGTAACGTAAGAGTGGCAGGAGAATGTCACACTTAGGCCCATAGTGATACCACGCGTATAACTTCTCCTAACATCGGAACCAGTTGTAGTGAAGCGCTTTAGCTGGGCCATACAGGCGTTGTTTAGCTCAATGAGATTATTGAAATTGTAGGCCCCTAAGTGTATGAAACCTATTACTAGAGACAGCGCTGCACGAGCAGAGTAGGTGATCTATGTTTTCTGCCTCCTCTTGGGACACCCATTCTACTAGCATGAGTGCCGATTGCACAGTCCCCCATTATGACTCCGATGAGAGTCCTTTATGAGGGCCTGCTGAGTCTAAGCAAATTGAGAGACCGTTTTAGGTTAAGTGATGCCCAGATTTCTTTTGTTTTAAGGCAGGTGGTGCCTTTTATCCAATTGTGATTGGTGCAACGATCGGCATAGAAGGTGGCTAGAGAAAAGATTGTACCACAACTGGCGGGTTCATCAGCTTTGCAGTTGCCCGATATGTCAGAATGTCCGATGATGTGCAGATATTGCTTTATGGCGTTAGTCATTATAATAATAATATAATATGGGTGGCGCTACAGCCCGTAGATGGCCAGGGGCTAGCTTCTCAGCAACCACTCATGTTGTGCGTGCTATTGTTCTATTACGGGTGGAAGGGACCTACAGTTTTATGCCGACTCCGAACGGCCAAATTTGAGAAGCTTTTTCTAGACAGTTATACTCTTTGAGCATTGTCAGTGACGCGAAAGATGTCGGGCCGTGAAAAGTATTTCTTGTCGTACCAGGAATCGAACCTAGACATGTAGGTCCAAGTGCGTAGGAGTCGGCGTACATACCCACAGCGCCACGGGCCACCACGTTATTCATTAGCAGTGATTTGATTGCCTTCAGTGTTGGAAGGGGTGTCTCCTGATTTTGTGTCAGCCGCAGATGCATTCCCTATTTTTGATTTTGTGTCAGCCGCAGATGCATTCCCTATTTTTTTGCTTATTCATGGGAATATTCTCTCGCCGGAATAGCCCTGTGCCCAGGGACCCAGTAAGGTTCATCTTCCCTTTTAGGGACAGGCGACAGAGTTTTACCATCTTGGAGTTAATCGATGGCGTGTCCAGAGCCTTGATGGCGGAATAGATGTTCAGTCTGTCGGGCTGCCTTTTGAACAGTTGTCACTTTTGGTTCTGATTTCCATTGCAATCGGCTTACGGACCTTATCACCGTCATTCAAAGGCGTCATATAGTCCCGCTGTTTTGTGATCTTCACGATTTTTGAGTAGTTCAATACGGCCATTGGTGGGAGTTTTACCTCGGCTGTTGGATTCTCTAAGTGTTATTGCCGTCCGTTACTAAAGGGCGTTTTGTAAGAGCCAGAAAACCTTAAATTGGCACCATTGCTATCTGTGACAGCTGATTTGACAGTTCGCGGTTGATTTGGAGTTAGTTGAATTCGGTAGTATCTACATCGTGAAGAGATCGGTCCAGATGTCATCAGAAAATATCATGGTCAAGATGATACCGTCAGTGCTGCAGAGACATGATTAATAACTTCTTCTTGCAACGCTTGGACTTGGAAGCCTAGATTCGAAGCGTATACAGATAACGGCGCGGGAAACCGCGGTGGTCACATGCTCGAAATCACATTCAAATATTTATGACATAAAATAATCTGTACGCAGGACAACAAATTCCATGGAATTTAAAATCAGTCTTTTTGTGTTTTTTTTTTTTTTAATTTAACGTTCTGTTCCGACGCACAGTTTGTTATTTTGCACATATAGCGGAACGTTATTCCTATTGTGCTTGGTATCAATTAACTATGGATTTTCTTGCTCGGTAACAGATTAAAAGTAGTTCTATGTTGCTCTGTGTTCAGTGATAACTAAGATACCACTGGAACGATTTTGTTCAAATCTTCACCAATGTGTTTAGAAAAGTTGGAAAATCATAAAACAATAGCAACTTCAACTAGTTGAATTTATTTATTCGTTAATTTAAATAAGAATTTATTTTTAAAATTTACAATTAGTCGCTCTCGTCGCACAGCGTGTTATTTTGCGAATCTAGCGGAAATTAATTCATAAACCAAAGTCGTCCGAATGACAAAAGTTTGGAAAAATAAAACACAATATTGACCAGGCCTTAATCTCCACAGGAACCACTTGCGTGTGGGTGCTATTTGTCCAACCACGACTGGAGGAGAGCTCCCGTTTTATTTCGACATACAACTACGAAGTTTGAGAAGCTCTTTCTAGACAGGAATTTTCTTTGATCATTGTTAGTGCCTCGAAAGAGGTGGAATCGTGAACTTTGAAATTTGTTCAGAACGCCAGTGTAGGAGGCGACGGGACAAGGTGGCCACGTTGACCGCAGTTAGACGTGGAAAAAGATTGTGTTATTCACTTTGAACGCACTGAACTATAATGTGAACTATTTTCCCATTGATATACTCTCTCCTTGTGGTGGCCCGTGGCGTTGTGGGTATGTGCGTCGACTCCTACGCACGTGGACCTACATGTCTAGGTTCGATTCCTGGTACGACAAGGAATACTTTTCACGGCCCCACCTCTTTCGAGTCACTGACAACGTTCAACGTTCAAAGAGAATTGGCCGTTCGGAGTCAACATAAAAGGTCAATTCTACTCGTGATAGAACAATAGCACGCACAACACGAGTGGTTGCTGAGAAACTAGGCCCTGGCTCTCTACGGACTGTAGCGCCACCAATATTATTATTATTATACTTTCTCCTTCCGTCTTGTGATCCTGGCACAACAGTTGCGCACAATTCCATAAGAAATGTTGGGGCTCCCTTTCCTGCATCAATTCAAATGGACTGCTCCGACAGAGGTTAGTGTGGGTTTGGTGACAGTTTATTTTTAAATAAAGGACAACACCCCACACGAGAACTCAACCTCTGTCCAGTCACATACCGCCGATGCATAGAACAAAAAAAAAAACCGAAACAAGCACGCTATCACATCAGGACGGTCATACTCTCAAGAGGTGTATGCAAGTTCAAGCTCTTCACACTTCCCGCCACTTCCAACCCCACATCAGATGGAGGTTAAAGGGATGTTTTCACTTTTAAGTGTGTACCAACTTTCGCAATCCTGGAATTAGCATGCCTTGGAGACTCCGATAAAATGCGAGAACGTAACAGGATTAAATTGCTAATCAATTCCCTTTTAATGCGATTCAATGAGGGGAAAGTAATAATAATAAAGAACAGCCAGAGCTGAAAAAAAAGGAGGAAAGCATTGAAAAGCCCATTTCAGAGCCCTCTATCCCTGCCGAAGGAGCCCATTATCTGGGATGAATAAAAAAAAAAGCTGCACAACAACAACAGACCGAGGCAAAATAGAAAACCGAATGACAAACATTCCAGGCAGTTTGTCGACGTCGTCGTTGTCGTCGATGTCTCATCAGGGCCATCCTTCCGCCACCCGCCAGCAGCGGGCACGAACACACACATGCGCCCAATCCGAGGATCCCACTCGACATTGTCGGATGAGAGAGTATTTTGCCAGAAATTGACATAAATGAACGGAGAAGTGCTTCGTTTTTCAACGCTCTTAAGCCGATCAAAGCCAACCTTCAGTTCAAAATGACACCCATTACAAGGATACTCCTCCCGCTTGTCGCTGCCGTCGTCATCATCATCGTCGTAGCCTTCTTCGTTGTCGGCGTCGTCCACGTCTCATGTGTACACACTACACACGCTCCTTCTCGCCTCGATACTCGTATCTTTTCGAAATTCACACTGAACACATTCGGAATCTAGTCGTACGCCATTCATTCGTGCTGTGCTCTCCTCACATATTCTCCCATAGCCAGTAGCAGCTCGTACGTGTGCAGAGCTCTAACTTAGGCATTGATTACTTTTCGATTAGATGCGACTACGTACGACCGCACAACACACACACCAACGAGACCATCGAGTGGCATTGAGATCCTGTCCCGTTGGAAGTGTCCGTCTGGAAGCTACTTAAATTACCAGACAACTTCTGTCTTTGGGGGGGCCAAGCGATATCCTTTGCCCGGCTCTGCCGCTGATAGTGCGAGTGAGAGTGCTCGTTGTGGTCATATATCAAGGGCTAAGCCGATAAATAGATTAAAATATTTTTCTTTTTCGTTTCGTTCCCTTTTCCTGGTTCCCTTTTCACTCTGTGCGTGTGTGTGCGATGGCGGGGGTTGAGGCGAATGTGTGTGGTTAAGGGCGTGCGTGTGTGATTTCGTTTTTTTTTATCTGTGCACTTCATTACGGGATTTACTTCATTCAATAAACACCTGAGTCGTCCGTGGTCATTTAACTGTTTACGGTGAACGGTTCATTTGGCATTTTATGGGGAGGCAATCGTTCGGTGGGGTGGATTTAAATTCACAGCAGGTACTTGGGCTGAGTCGTGTCGTTTCGGTGGACTCTGGCGCAGAAGGAGGCGATTTCCATTTGCATGCGGCTGGAGGTGTTTCTTGGAGATAACTAAGTTCCTTAGACATCCTTAAATCTCACGGAGCCATGTCCGGCATTTTGGGTTTGGTTTGTGAAGGGAATTCTTAAGAACTGGGCTGTGCTCACACTGAGAAAAAGTTGGAATGTCAACTTGTGGGTTGGATAACGAAAATGTTGCAGATTTTTGTTGTCGTAGTTGCGTTTTTACAAATGCTTGCGATGTCGTTGGTCGACACACAAACCGTGGAACGATCTGAATCCTAATTACGGTCAGGAATTGGATTAGTATGATGTACGAAAAGCGAGTGTCCCAACTATAATGGGGGGAGGAGACATAAGTCAACTTAAGCATTCGAAAAAAATGCACATATCATACACGCAGATGGTAATAAGAACTTCGTTGAGTTTCGTTAAGTTTCGTTAAGTTCTGTTCACGTCTACTTACTTAAGTAAGTGGTAGAATTTCAAGATTGCATGGAATCGTGATGTGCACAACTGGATTACATTGCCTCTGGGAAAGAATGCATGGAAATGAGGAGGACACTGTTTAAGTCCCTCCGCTAATGTCTGTATGCAACCGATATCAGTCTTAATTGATTCCAACGAAATATTTTCACAGTCATGTTGATGCTAGACCAATTCCAAGTAATCGAACAAAATGCTCTTTGAGCCCTATTCCTGTTAAAGGAAAGCGACCATATGAAGTGCATTCAGCATTCCAACAATTTGAGCATATATCTCGCACATTTGCATCGTAGTTCACCACACATTTGCACACGTGGCGGTACAATCATTCCGTACCATCTTGGAATCGATAAAGACAAGACAATCGGCAGTAATCCTGTTTCCCCCGCGCAATGGAAAATCGCCTGCAGCCCAGACAAGACTGTGTGTCCTTTCTGATGCCGCACTGACTTTGTCAATTTCACATTTAACCGTGAGTCTCATCCCCTGCTGCCACTTTGCATTGAACTTTACAGACCGACCAGGGCTTAGAGCTGTTTTTTGTGCGCTTCCTTTCGGAACTGGCCAACTGTCCTGGTGGGACCATCAATCCTCTCCCATCCGGATAAAGGAAACGAACTCGTTTATGCAACAAAATTTGATTATTTTTCGAATGCGAACACACACCAACACAAACCACCCATCGAGAGGCGGTGACGAACGGACGGCCGGGCGGACAGTGAGAGGCGGATGGTTATAGACGATGCACACCATGCTCGTCCTGCTTTGTATGCCACACTATCGGCGGAATATAATTTATAATGGTATCGTAATAAATGGTCATTGTATAACCATATATCAAGGATGTGTGCTCATCCGTTGCGCCAGTGTCCACACCCCACGATGCCCCGCACCCGGACGACGCACACGTCCTTGCGACCGTTGGTCTTGTGGGGATTTCGGGACTTGCCACTCTAACTTTAGTTGTTATGAAGTTATCCCAGTTGCAATGAGAGTTAAACTCGATTTTGAGCATTGCTGAGCATATGCAGACACTAGTGTCGTCCTTACATACTACGTATCTTCCCCCCGACCCCCCTTGCCATCTACACCACTGCGGGCAGATCCTGTGTGTCGTTGTGTCGAGGCTAACTTTTGTGTGAAGCCATTTTAATGGTTTTAACTTAAAAGTTTCCACTGAGTTTGCGGCTGGCCGGGGTGAGCGGGTGTGTTTGTGTTTAGTGAAGGCGACGGCTATTGATGGCCACTCGACGCGACGCTACAACCACGCAAAAGTTGACGCTGCTGACGCTGATGCTGTCGATGGTGCTGTTGATCATGGTTATGACGATTCCCAGTCTTTCTGTCTCTCTGTCTCTCTGACAATGCCCACATGAACCGTACGGTTTTCTGCGAAATTCGTTTTTTTTTTTGTTTGTCATTTTTGTTGTTGTTGTTACTGGCGGTGGTGGCGATGTGAGATGAATAGTTTTTCATTTATTTTCCATTTCCGCTGGTGGCGGGATACTTTCCGGTAGACTTGATTCCTTTACGTGGGACCACATAGAGCACACAGACCACACAAAGCACATCGCAGCCAGAGCATGTAGAGAGAGAGCATCACCATTAGACGTGAATCAGGATGAATGTGGTTCGGGATATTTTCGTTGTCGAGAGGCAACACTTGTTTCGGGGCGGGTGTATGCATTTCGCGTGCCCCCGTCCCGCATCCACTCATCGCACAGCTCCTAACGATAACAAAAGGATTATTCACTCTCGAAAAATGGAGAGAAAAAAAAGCCGAAGAGTAACGAGTGCAAATGTTGGTTTAACTGGGCGTATGCAATGAAGTTGCGTTGGTCCTTCGAGCGGCAGCACACTGAAGTGGACCAGTGCCTTTGTTGTTTAAACGATTTGGGAGTTGTTGTTCTTTATTTTTTGCTTTTTGTTTTCCGTTTTTAGGGAACCTCTGTGGAGGGGCGTTTCATTTGATGTGAAGAGCGATTATTCTCGTGGTTAGGCAGGAGCCTTAAGTGTGGACTCAAGTGCTGATGAGGTTAATTTGTGTTCTTCAGCAGAGTTTTTTTTTGATTTTAAATGATAGTTGCAACAGGGTTCGTGATTTCGGTTTTATCATTCTCATTACGATGGGGGGAATGCGGATCTTGAGTGTTCGGGAGTCATTTGGGCTGGAGAAGAAGATGGAATCAGGGTAAGTTAAGCGTTATAAAGAGTTGCTCATTTACAATGACAACCCAGCTGTCGGCTCTTTGGACAAAAGCAAATCTGCTCAACGCTGCCAGATTCAAATGTATCCCCAATTCCCCACCGCTATCCGCGAGTGTTGATCGCACTTTCGAGCTCGTACAAAAGTTGAAAGCGTACTTTAAGATCTCAACGTTCACGAATCCACTAACCCGGATGTGTGTATTCAACACATGCTTCTGAAGAGTTGTTCTTCTTCACTGGCAAAAACACAGCGTAAGCTTTTTCATCCATACGACTTCAGATTTTTTCGGAGTAGAAAGCATTCGTGCAGCCCGTCCCACACAGTATCTTCGTCACTCTCCTCTTACCGACCCATAGCACTTGAGCATCTTCCTAGTAAGGTCATGGAATCCCTGATAAATAGTCATATTATGAATGATATTAGCGACCGTCAGTATGGTTTCCGCAGCAGACAGGATTTGATGGCATATCTCAGCAAAAAGTGGAAACAATGCAAACGGAAGCAAGACAGTTGCGCTTGATGTTTCGAAGGCATCAAGCTCTTTTGTCTAAAAATCCGTGAAATTGCGTATCGATGAATATCTTCTTCAAATTGTTTTTGGATAGATTCAAGTATAATACCATTGAAGACTGGTGTTCCCCAAGGCTATCATCTGTCGCCCACACTATTTCTCATTTTCTTAACTCATCTCTGCTACTTTTAATCAAATTTATTTCTTCGCTGATGAGCATTTCACCTTCGTTCCAATATTTATGACCCTATCCTTCGACATGTAGAATTTGAATTGGAACGTCAACTCAATGACGCCAGCTGTTACTTAGGTGAACCCTTAGTAATCAACCATTATCCATGAATGGCGGTTGTGTCGATGAAACTGAAAAACTTTCCATTCTTGGTACGTGTACAACGCCTGTTGCTGGAATGATCACATATTCTAGGTCGCCAAAGAAATGTCTAGGTTTAGTATTCACACAATGATTTTCAGCGGTTATTTGGATGTACTCCAAATATATTTGATTCTTAGTAGACAATAGAGAACATACCCAAAGGTGTGCTTGATTATAACTCTCATATCTGGTATGGCGCCTCCAAGACTGCACAGTCAATAGACTCGCTTGAACACCAACGTATTATGTCTTCTTTGTCTCTTCGTGATTGAGCAGGCGGCATCGCCTCCATGAATTTACGCATTTCGAACACTCATTAGGAATGCTCATTATTTCACCCTCTTAGCGGGAGCAACTGCAAAACTTATGCACTCGCTAAAAGCGCCCCTAGACTGTAAGTTGATACTTTCTCTTGCAACTTAGGTACTCCTATAACAAGCTTCAAGTTACAGCTCAATCATCTCTACACGTAGAAAATTAATGGCAGATGGAAGACAAGCATTACTCGCCGAATCTCAAAATAAATCCCATCAAATCTCGATCCTAAAAGATCAAGTAATCTGATCTTGCTAAAGATATCAAAAAACAGAACTGCAGTGGGAATAATTACCATGAATTGCCTACTAGGCCTTCACGCAAAAAGACTAACAACGACTTCTGTAGAAGCTGGATAGACGAAGAGCAGGAGGAAATCAGCAAACATCACCTCTGCAACTGACCTGCTCTTGCCTCTACTAGGAAAGCAGCCACTGTCGATGGAATGAGCAGCTAGGCGAATTAATGATTATTGATTGAGTCGCTGACTGATGACGTTTTCTGGTTTTACACGGGTTCTTGACGCGAATTTGTGTCAGCCATGGTCGCTAAAGGTCGAAATTGGAGTGAAGAATTGAATGGGTAGGTTTGGCTAGGAGTGGAGGCTGAGTCTCCTGCCACATCGCAGAGTATTGCCATTAGCATCAGCTTGAAGCAGAACGAAGTGTTCACACATTTTATAAGTAGATGTGGTTCCATCCTAGTTCAGATATGTTTCAGAGATTCGTTGGCAACTGATTGTGTCGGTCGGGACTAAGCCATGTGCAGAAACTTGGTATCCCATGAGACAATGACTCGTGA
Source organism: Eristalis pertinax (assembly GCA_907269125.1). Lineage (NCBI taxonomy): Eukaryota > Metazoa > Arthropoda > Insecta > Diptera > Syrphidae > Eristalis > Eristalis pertinax. The sequence goes on from OU026147.1 coordinate 40,685,359, forward strand.
TGATGGCAACGAGCATTATACTGTGCAACGAAATCGTTCAACTGGACATGTTAGCTGATCCAGGGCTTCTTTGAAAGTATTGTCGTTTTAGGTTGGCTATGAGAATCTCTGCATCGCAGCTTCCTGGTTCGAAAAGGGGAGTTAGAACTTGAATACCTGTTTGATTTATGCAGCAGCATGCAAACGGCAGTTAAGGGGAAAAGGCCGTGCCTAATTCAAACTCAGACCATCAGTCACAGTCTCTTGGTTCGAGAAGCAGAGGAAGACGATATAATGGTATGAATATCCATAAAGGGTGGTCTTATCAACCAACCACTAACCGAGTTGATGACATTCCGATTGATGTCGGACTGTCCTCCAGTATTCCTGAACTAATCTTTCGAGAAGCCAACCTAGACTCGACAAATTTTCTTGTAACATCGCGGATATCGGGAGAACTACAGAGTCGAGGACGAACACTCCGGTTTGACGAAACTCTCTCTAAGTCCCACGCCGCACAGAAAATAATGGATCAACATTGGAGGCGTTGTTAGGAAACAATCAGAGAAACTGCTAATGATGTGCTGGGTTTCATGGCACCCAGGAAACAAACCGTTGACAACGAGCCTGCCGCATGGAGCATGCTGCATAGTGCATGATCGGAAGCTCAACGAAGTGGAATGAAGGGGAGAGCGTCGGAGTCGGCGATGACGACCTAAATAGAATGCTCAACTCGATCAGAGTGCACATTTCGTCAAAAAGTTTTAGCGTGAGTACAGTCTTTTGGAACTTAGGTCACCAATTAGATGAACAGTAACAAAGAAGGCTCTGGTCAGATTTGAAGACGGGCGACAACAGATAACGCCGTAAGTTCGCTAATTGGGCGCTGGACTGAAATGTTGGGCAGTGTATAGCAAGGATTATTCAGCCTTTCCTGGCTCATCTTCCAACTGCCACAGCGGCCCAACTAGGCGTACCTACGATCTGTGCGCACCTGTGGTTATGTGTTGAGATGTGTATTAACGAAATCCAAAGACTGGAGTGGATCCGACGACATCGAATTTTTCACCTAAAAAAATGTACAGTGTATAGTAAGGATTTTGGAGCCTTTCCATGGCTCATCTTCCAACTGCCACAGCGGCCCAACTAGGCGTACCTACGACCTGTGCGCACCTGTAGTTATGTGTTGAGATGTGTATTAACGAAATCCAAAGACTGGAGTGGATCCGACGACATCGAATTTTTCACCTAAAAAAATGTACAGTGTATAGTAAGGATTTTGGAGCCTTCCATGGCTCATCTTCCAACTGCCACAGCGGCCCAACTAGGCGTACCTACGACCTGCGCGCACCTGTGGTTATGTGTTGAGATGTGTATTAACGAAATCCAAAGACTGGAGTGGATCCGACGACATCGAATTTTTCACCTAAAAAAATGTACAGTGTATAGTAAGGATTTTGGAGCCTTTCCATGGCTCATCTTCCAACTGCCACAGCGGCCCAACTAGGCGTACCTACGACCTGTGCGCACCTGTGGTTATGCGTTTCGACGTTTATTACCGAAATCCAAAGACTGGAGTGGATCCAACTTCGATAGTCTAAACGACATCAGAAAAATACCGGTCAATGCGCTAGTAAAATTTGTTGATGAAACCAACTGGTTGTCATAAACCACGGCAACTGACAACAGTGTGAGATGTCAGATGTTTTCTTTCCAGACCACGAGCACATATTTGAGCAATTCGCTAAATTCGCGGTTGTATCTTCCATCAGTTCACAGTTCTGTCAAACAAGTTTAACTGTTTATCGTTTCAGCTCCATCCTTAGCAGAATACTCAGAATAAGGGCCCAAGCTCAATTCAGTAAGCTGAAGCTTATGTCAGAACCGAATGAAAAGGAGTCAGAAGCGTTGTCAAATTTCAAAGTGTTCACAATTCTTTCCGGAAGCTTCCGCAGAATTCCAACGCAGACTGTTATTTACTTAAGTAGTAAGCAAAAGTGGACGAAACTTAACGAAACTGTTAAATGTTAAAGGATGAAGAGGGAATAAGTTTCATGCCTTTTTTGCAATGGTCCTGTCTGGCCCCTGTGCTCTCCTTTCCGACAAATTGATTTAAGTGAGCTTAAAAGGTTTGTTTCCCACTCATGTATGGCCTAAGAGTAGTCCGCTCCATAAGAAGACACATATCTGAAATTGGAGATATTTTACGTTCATCAATCGTACGACGTAAGTACATGTGTTTCCGTTTGGTCAAACTACATAGGCATCACCAATCAAGCCACCTCGATCAAGATTATCTGCATTCGAATTCTGCCTTTTGTATGGATCGAACACATAGCTTGGTTGGTTACTGGACTCTCTGGCGATGTGCCCTGACCAGAACATTCGATCCTGTATCTCTTCTGACCACGAACTGTTGTGTGAATACAATTCTAAAAATGGCAGTACACATTTATGCCCTGTTTTAAGTGAATTCTTCTTGGCATCTACAAGTGCCTTTCTAGCCGCTGCTCTCACCTTCCACATACACAGAAGCACCCGCCGTGCGGTCATTTAAAGAGCTCGGCAAACCCATTGCAAGTCGTCCTCGCATCTCCCTGGCAACCTTCCATTTATACTGTCATTCATCAGAATTCTGATGACTTCTGATCAAAGGACACTAGCGCTACCAACCACAAATCTAATTCCCAACGACCATATCGCAGTTCTTTTGAAAAACAAAACCGAACAGCACCAAAACACCAAAACCCCATCCCAAACTGCACATTCAAAGGACAGTGGGGACGACCGTGTTCTCGTACGTTTAAGAAAAATTCAATTTCAAGCCCGGCAAGAGCGTCCTTATCGATTCCACTCTCTCTCTCTCCTCTGTGCTTGATGCTTCCTCTGAGCTGTAACCTGCGCATCCAAAATTCATTTAGTATTTTTTTTTTTGCTTTCTGTTACCCTGCCCACTCCTGTCATGCCAGGAACCCTGACTATTTTTCTATTCTCCTCCAAGCAACTCCGTGCTGCTTCGAGGACACTGAAACCGGGAAAAAAAGGCGGCGGGAGGAGAAAGCCAAAAAAAAAAGAACAAAAATCGCCAAAACAAAACAAAACAACTGTAAAACTAGAAAACATGGCATTTTTGCGGCCGGAACGTACGTATGCTGCGATATTAGAACGGTTTAAGTTCATTCTTTTGACGTTCCGCAGCTCGCTTTCATGTGGTGACTTTCATTGGACCAAAAATGTTTGTGGTCGTGGCTTTTAATCTCTGCCCCTGGAGGCTTGCTGACTGGCCATACCACCAACAGCTACAGCAACAGCAACAGCAGCAGCAACAACAACACACACCATCAAAACAACAATGACGGCAGCAGCAAAAGCGCCAGTTGCGGTAGCTAAAGAAAAACAAAAGCAGCAAACACATAGGACTGCCTTGTACCTCGGCGAAGCTTCCCTTTTCTGCATTCACATCCTGAAATGGTATTTTCCGTCGAGCGGGAGCGGTGTTTTCTTTTGTAGCGCAGCTCTGTCTCTCCGGACTTGCCAGAGTCCAGACTGTCAGACTGTGCTCCAGCTAATACACTTTCGTGCGAGGTGGGTGCATGAGCGAGAAGGCCGCTCGCTCCACATATCCTGCCGCAAGAATTTTGAATTTCTACTGTTTTTTTTTTGGTTTTTTTTGCGTTTTGTTTCGGTTGTGCTTCTCCGGCTTGTGTGCTGCGGAGACGAACCAGCATTTTCCACATGTCGAGCTGGTTGCTGTGAAATAAATTTCGTTAAGTTAAATTTATTTGTGTTTAACGCGAGCTGGCGCTGCAGAGCCTCGGTTCGCGAAATTCTCAAGTTAAGCGCTGTGTCTAGCTGCGGGAGAACGGGGTACAGACGGGGCACACATTCGGTCGGTCGTATCTGTGCACAGAGTCGGTCTCGTTTGGGAAATGATTTATGCCCGTGCATGTGGAGGTTTGAGATGAGATATGAAGTGGAAACGAATGTCCTTTTTTGTCCGCTTCCTGTTTTCGCTTCGTTGCGTTGTCCTTTCAAGGATGTTTTGTATTTTAGCTTGCGGTGGTGCGATGCTGCTATGGCGATGGGGCTAAGCGAAATGACCCGACTCGCCAGCTGGAATAACTCCATTCCAGTGGCCTTCACAGCGCTATGATGCCGGGCATGTCGGAATGTTGAAGAATTTAAAGCGTGAAATTCTGCACTCCTATTGGTTGGCGAAATAGTTTAAGGAAATCAGTTCATCTGTAACTTGTTGCAAATTTCCGCCCTTCAATGAGACAGCTGTGCGAGGAGGAGGAGGAGGAGGTTATCTGTGTTGGAGAGCAAGACACGCAGATTACTGAAGGTTAACATGGCGGAAAAGATCTTTGTGTGCCTGAAGCCGTTTTGTCAACAACTTGCGCCATGCTACTGTTGCGGATCCTTGAAAAGACCCAAGAAATGTACCAATTCAACATTTTTATGCTCGCCTACAACTCAGTGCATAGAGACGGACTCAACACCGCCTTGTCCAGTTTTGACCATTCTTCGAAGTTCGGCAGATTGGCAAAGATGACGATGGGTAATTGCTGTTCCATCGAAATCGCTAATAAAGTCAACGAGACCTTGAATGTCTGGAAAAGGGCTTAAACAAGGCGTTGCCATGTGTCATTTCAAAATCATTTTGGAGAATATCGTGCAGAACTAAAACGCCTCCCAGAAGTCCATATAGTCGCCGGCATACACAGGCGACATTGACGTGATTGGCGTAAGCTGGCATTGACTCAGAGGCGGCCAAAATGGGCTTAGTGCTGAATGAGGGTAAAATGAAGTGTGTATATGCTGCCGTCAAAGAATGGCACACACCATCGACGACTTGGCCACAACGTCATCACAGGCAGGCAACGTCTACATCGGCTCCCAAGTAAACATTACAAATACCACCAGCAGCGATAATAAACGCAGAACAACACTCTTGCCAACCGCTGTTTCATTGGACTCAAGAGGAAATTGTAGTAGAGTCTTCACCCAAAGGACTTTGTAAAACACCTCGATCATCCGTATTTTGCTCCATGTTCGCGGAGACATGGAAGTCGCAAGACCAGATGAAGAAGTCGTACGTCTTTTGGAAACAAAAATTCCAGCGTTCAATCTTTCTACCTGTTCGGGTTGATGGCATTTGGAGAAAAAGATTCAACCACGAACTGTATGGGATGCACTGCGACGTGAGTCTAACCAGGCGCCTACCGTTTGAACGTCTAGGATGGCTAGAACTTGTATGGACAACTCGCATGGACAACATTGCTCCAGCTCTAGGAGTCCTCGATCAAGTGGGACAACACAATAGACGACGCCCACGAATCCGATGGCGAACACAAGTGAAGAGGGGCCGCCGCCAACTTGGGATGCATAGTGTAATTGGCTTGCCTCCTTAGCCATCGTCAACTGGAGAAGCTTGTTGGTTGCTGTCCAGGTCTAACACGCTTCCTTGTTGTAGTAAATGTTTGCGCTTTAATTTGTGTGAAATATTGACAAAGGCGAAGAGGAAGATGAAGTTCCACAGGGACGTGTATTAGGACCCAGTCTATATTGACGATACCATAGGCTAACTAACATTCGCAGATGACACGGCTTCTACCGACTGACAGATCTGTAGTTAGAGCGACAGAAAAGGGTACAAAATTCAGCTGACAAGATATGTAAGGGGGTGCGATCTTAGTCAGTTTTAGAAAAAAAGTAGTTTCATATGGATCGCTTCAGAAGTTTAGGAGCCTTGAAGTGTGACAGAATGATGGAGGGCAACAACATTAGACTGCACACCTCATTAGGTAAATTTGCATCGGTTTTCTAAGCAGAAACCTATGCGATCCTAATGGCCACGAACTATATTGTGAAGAACAGGTGAAAGGGGCGGAATATTTGTGTCTGTAGCGAAAGCCAATCTGTGCTTAAGGTCCTACTCAACCCTTTAACCACTTCCCGGATAGTCCAGAAATGCAAGCCTTCTTTGAATTGGATCGGGATCACGGGAAATGAGATCGCCGATGAACTTGCTGGACAAGAATCAGAGGAGATACCCTTAGGACCCGAACCCATGTTGGGACTACCCGCGTCATCGGTTTGGCCTTCCATCGATGACTGGGGTTCTCGAGAGCACAACCGGAGGTGGCATGACTCTGCAGGATGTAGACAAACCAAGTGCAAACTCCCAAACGCCTGTAAAAAATCCACGGCATTCCTGTCACTTCTTAACAGAAAAGACTGCAGACGACTTAACGGTGTAGTGGACCCTTAACACCTTCGCCAAACACCTAAATGTGCTTGGCTTAAGCGATTAAACCCTCTGCGACGCCTTCGGAGAAGACGCCGACTCTGTAGAGCACTTCTTCTGACACTGTTCCGCCTTTGCTCGGATCTCAGGTGGCAGTTTTTTGGTGCTGATGAGGTGGGAGCTGATGATGTAGGCTCCTCATCACAGAAGCTCCTGCGGGTATTCCTCCGGAAGACCATTCAATATCAGTAAATGAATATTCCTGCTTGGAAGTACGAGTATAATGGATCAGTTTTTGAGACTAAGTGCTGCAGTGTAGCGTTCGAAATCCTCCGAAAAAATAAAAGAATTGTTTGAAATCAGGTTTGGTGTTAAGACCCCGAACTATATCGCCATCCGAAGAGATAAAATCAGAAGAACATAAAAGAGAGTGGCGGCAGTTACATTATTTTTTTTGAAATGACTTTCCATTGTTGGTTGGCCCTCTAGTGGTGTTTTTTTTTAAATCATTGCCACCGACAGCTGTTTGCCGTTTGAAATTTTGACAGAAAATCAGCGAAACGAAATGAGTCGCTTACGCTTGAACGACTTTGGGACATATTGAAAACTTATTTCTAAAGTGAGTGCTGTGTAGCCCAATCAGGACGTTTTTTGAAAAGAAGAACTGTTGGCCGAATTGAAGCACCCGCCGCGACTGCTGTACAAAAGTTCGTGGGACTGGTATGCTAGCGGACAACACTCATGGTCCCCGTCATCCTACGCAGATGAGAATGTGGCTGCTGTGGCCGAGAGTGTGAGACTCGCCATCGTTCTCAACAGCTCAACATTTTGATGCCCTATCCCGAGGAGAATTCTTTACAAAGATCTCGGATAATTCGCTTTCAAGGTTCTATTGATTTAGCAATTGAAGGCGTGCGACCACCCGCTTCGTTAGTTTGGGACTCAGAGCAGCTTGAGTTGGACAACGTTTTGGACGAAAAATCATCTTTTCTGACGAGGCGCATTTTCATCTCGGCGGCTACGTTAACAAACAAAGTTGACCCAGATGCGGCTAAGAAAACTAAGAAAACCCGCACGCAACTGTCGAGAGCCAATGCATCCACAGAGAGTAACAGTTTGGTGTGGATTGTGAAGTAATGGCATCATTGGACCATTTTTCTTCGAAAAATAGGCTGGGAACAACGTTTCGGTGAACGTTTCAGAGTCATGTTAACCGACGTTTTTTCTTACTGACATTGAAGACATGGCTTTGAACGATCTCTGGTTCAAGCAGGATGGTGCGCCATGCAACACAGCCCATGTCACAAACGGTCTTTTGCGCACCAGATTCCCAAATCGTGTCATCAGCCGTCTTGGCGATGTCAATTGGCCGCATCGGAGCTGCGATTTGAATCCTTTGGAATTTTTTTTTGTGGGGAACCGTGAATGACCTATGTTATGTCAACAATCTGAAAACGATTTAAGCACTTAAGGTCAATTCGTGAGCTACAGCCCGAAACCATCAACAAGTTCTTGGAAAGTTGGGGGGACAGAATGCGCTATTTAGAACCCAGCCGATGCAGCCACTTGTATTTCATAATTGATGGGAATGTTTGTTCGTTCTAATGAAGCCCTAATACATGGTAAACGTTAACTTTTGTTCATTTTATTTCATTTTTAAAAATAATTCTGTATTTGGTTCACCCTGTACATACATACATCTTGAGTGACCCGCATGTTCCACTATAGGGTCGCGGTGCCAACGCAAGAGAGATCTCCAAGCCACTCGATCCTTTGCCATCGACTCGCCCTCATCAGGCGTTATGCCTAACCGGAACCAGGCGAGTATTTGGACTTGGTCCAACAACCTTGTCCTGGGTCTGCCAAGCGGGCGCCTCTTTGGTCCAACCATGTGGTCTTGGTCCAAGCGGTAGCCTATCGGATGGAATTGCATACAAAGCACTCCTCGGAAGTCGTGATGATGGCGACAGTTCGTGTCACGTGCCCAAACCATCGAAGCATAGCCCTTTCCGTTCGATTAAGCAGCTGCTCTACATTGAGTTCTCCCAGTACTGCCGTGATTCTTACCCTATCTCGGCGAATAACTCTCACAACAGCACGAAGAAATCTGCACAAAAAACTTTGCCAGTCATTTTGACGGCTATGTCAGTCTTTAAATTTAAGGCGTCTCGACGTCCCGATGAATGCTTTCGACCAGTAATCTTGAAGAAACCTCCATCCAGAACATTAATCCACCACAGCAGTCATTAGTCTGCTTAACTCCCACACGAGAGTATGAAGGGCGCTGCTTCCCTCAAGAAAACCACTTGTACGTAAACTCTGTTCGTGCTCCAACACATCTGCGCGAACTTTCTCGAATGCACAAATCTAAGGCTTATCTGACAGAAGGACATGAATCACATGACCTTCTCCTGACTCTCCCCATGTGCAAACACACACCAACATATGCGAAGATGGTTGACGACACAATTGTTGCCGACAGCATCATCCATCTGTGATTTCAGTGCAAAACAAAAGAGAACGAAAAAAAAAGAACTAAAACATCAATAAACAAATAAATTGATTGACTTAGTTATGCGTCTGGCTGTACCGACAAGGCTTGTCCCAACAACACTTAGACGCCAGCAAGACGCTATCGACGGATACGTTCTTCTGCATAAATTCGAAAATATTAAGAAGGCTTCCTTTTCGCCAGCCTGCCAGCCAAGTACGTGTGCTCACATCCTATCATCATCTTGCCATGTTAATATCTGTTTTATGCCGGCAGAGGCAATCGAACACGAGCACATGGATGGATATCCTTAAGAGAGGAGAGGGAGAGAGAGAGAGAGTCATCAGGAAGAAGAAACGAACGAACGCAACCAAAGAAGCCGACTGCAAAACCACATAATGGATGGCAGACAGACACATGATGGTGAGTTCTCAGGATTAAGGACGTTGCCGAACAGACAATCCCACAAAGAATGATTCATTTTTCTGTTTTTGTTCTATGAATTCCGTTGTGTGCCCATTTTGGAATGGGGTCTGCAAGTGAAATGAGTGGGGGCAACCACACAGAGTGCGGGGCGAGTGTATACGCAGACAAACGACATATTTGCCTTCGAATGTTCCGCTCGAGGACATTGGCAAACACACTTTGGGTGTTTGGTTATCCTTTTCGGTGATTTATTAAAATCGAGACACGCCAATAGTAGCTGGGTGTGGGGGTGATGCGAAGTATTGTCAGGACACTGATCCTGGCGAACGTGATGTGACAGACAAGGTGAAGCACATGGAACGGCATCATATTCATATTGTCACAGTCACCAACCAGATGACAGGAGCAGCAGTCAACACTCTCAACAGTCTCAACACTCTCAACAGTCTCAACAGTCTCAACAGTCTCAACTGTCTCAACAGTCTCAACAGTCTCAACAGTCGCAACAGGCCCAAAAGTCACGACAGTCAGTGTTGTACCAAATGCATCTGAATCCTTGCAGTTATGTCTCCTCCTCTTTCTCCTTTCCTTTCTCATTCCTGACCACCCGCAGCATGCACTCTTTAATCAGAGTTTAAGCGGTTGGCCCATGGTGACACTTGAAAACCAATCCCGATGCGAAAGCGTCCTTCTTCATCACAGAGGAGCTTCAAAAGCAATCACAGAAATCCATTGGATCGCTCAGGACATTCCCATCGAATCGCAACATCTGCCCAATGCAGACCGAAGGACACGCGAAATGGAATTGCACACGCAGATTGGCTCAGTTGATGATTCTAAACCTCCAACTAACCTGGACGTCAGCACTCCTCCCCAAAACAATTTCCAATTTAAATGCAGATCCTGCCGTCAGAAGAACCGCCATTCAATCACACTTTCGGTTCGTAAAAGTTCTGGCAGCGGCCGCAGCCTCAGCCCTTTTCTTTGCATCAGCCCACACAACCACATCGCCACAACAACGGTGACTTTATTAGCCAACCGAAGGCATCAGCTCCATGTTCGATATCCGGAAATTGGTCACAAAAGCCTTTCGCCAATAACTCTCTGACCAGGCAAACTACCCCCAACACAATGTTTACACAGCACTTTCCTTAAGCCATCACAGAGGGCTTGACTACAAAGGAGTCCAGCATCTCTCATTGTCGTCGTCGGCCGAGTGCCCTGCCTAACGCAGTGGACGTGTATCGGTGTCGGTGTGTGTTATAATCATAATAATATTGTAATAAGGTCCATGAATAAACTTTTAAAGGATAACGATAACAGGATCAATTGCAGATGCAGAGTACACCACCACCACTACTGCCATCACCAGTAGCATACCGCACGTATGACATCGGCAGCCTGCCCGGTGTGCAGCAACGGACGGCACAGCTCGACAGTCGACTGCTGCTTCGTATGGTCCTTCCGATGAAGTGTTTGGTCTCACAAAGGCGCCGGGTGTAGGACTTAAACTGAGAGCACAGCACAGCACAGCACAAGGCATGGAAAGTGATAACTAAACAAACCAAGTCCAGCCTTATGGTCGTCGCCTTAAGTTGTTGTTCTTTGGATCAGAATTCATCGGGAGAGTTGTGGTGGACGTTTGGGGGTGCCTGCTTGTAAATGCCGCACTTCACTTCAGTCACAAGGACCAGTTGGGGGGCAGTTTACTAGACCACTTCCACTTCCAGTTCCACTCGTGCGATGAGCGTGAGCCAGTGTAAGGACTTCCTTAGCCATCTTCAGCTGGATTTGGGATCATTTGCGAATGCATCTCGATGTACGCATTATCGGTGGTGTCCTTAGTTGTTGACTACACTGCAAATATTGATACTGTGGCTTTGCAATTAAACAGTTAAGTGGCTTCTTAGCATGGCGTCGAGATGCAACAGCACGAGCAACATGTCTGAGTATGTTTGTGTTTGGCCAATTTTGAATGAGGTCATTCAGGATTCAATTGGAGAGTCTTGCTGCCGATGCCGAACATGACCGCAAATGAGATGGATCTTCGAGCATGGATAAGTGGGATAAGAATGTACACAGAGATGCACTTTTGTGGTGGATGCTGGAGCATGCTGGGATAGCGCTTAAAACTGGGTGGCAATGTGATTTTCTCTGCGGATTTGGGAGTGTGTATGTGCATCCTCTTGACGAAATGTTCAACATTGGATTTATTGGATCAGGGCATTTGATCCTTTAAGCTGCTAAGAAAACAAAGTGGAAAGAAAGAGGGATAGGAAAAGCAGTCAACAACAGTCCGGTGTGACATGTTCATAGGTCATGAGCGAGAGTTTCTGGAAAAAAAAACTGCTTGAATAAACGATGTCCACAAAGCTTGATGCACCAAATATTCCTCGAATGAGTGCGCTTGATTCAGCTCGGAATTTTTGATGGCCCGGTATAGAATCTTATCATTTGTATGGAGCTGAAGTCCGAGCGAACCTAGACCTGAAGTTGGCACTGGTTTTCATTCCCGCCCAACAAAGGTACAAAACCGTGAATATTGTTGAAGAAGTCAAAGACCCAAGAGCCAAGCAGATGCACTTAAGAAGTGGCCCGGCATAGTCATCTCTGAGCAGATATCAACTAATAGAGATGAAGAAATGAGTTTCTGGACACCTAAGCCGAGCTGAAATGAGTGTCCGGGCACCTAAACCGAGCCGAAATGAGTCTCTGGAGATCTTTCGGCGATGCACCGCAGCTTACCTAGGGCGTCCCGCTATTCTGCCAGCATAGGCAGGGCGATTTCCACAGCATGGCCGTCGCTTCCTCTAAGTCGGACTCTAACTCGAACTGATTTTCATACCTTCTTGAGTCCACTGTATTCTTAACTGTTTACAAAAGTTTGCAGCTTTAGTGTGGTAATGGTACCAAAGCTGAACCGGTTCGTTGGAGTGAAACAGTTGCAGCGTCACACAGCTCGTGCCACAATTGTTTTATTGAAGGAAACGTTTGGTAACCACATAGTTTCACGTTACGGACCCGTGAATTGTCCTCCAAGATCGTGCGATTTAACGTCGCTTGACTATTTTCTGTGACAACATTCCCCGCGTTATTGCCGATACACGACCATTAATGTTGGAAAAAGTCATCGAAAATTGGACGTCCAGATTAGACTACGTCCGAGCCAGCCGTATGCCAGATTAGATTATTTTAATTAATTAAATGCCAGAAGAATATCTTCCGGATAAAGTAAATTTCATGTCAATTTAAAAAAATCATCTTTGTAGTATTCCATTTCAAAGTTTTATACCTCTAAAAAAACACCCTTTAGTATCTCCGTATACCTCGGAGCTGCGATTTAGAATTCCTGAGTAATGGTCTGTCCTCTCAAACGTCACAGTACAATAGTAAGCGAAGGAAGAATGCGTATACATCGTTCTCCTCAGTTGTCAATACTGTCGGAAGCATTCCTTATGGATCCAGATGACAATCCGCATTAATTTTAGAATGCAACCATTCCAGTTGTCTTGAAGAGTTCTTCTCTACAATTGCACCTTAAGTCCTTAAGTAAAGCCTCTGTTTGTTCGCCCTGCAAAAGATGTGTTTTTTCTTAGAGGGCAGATGAAGTTCTTAACTGGTTACCAATTTTTCACAAACATCCCAAGTGCAACCACTCGTGTTCCATTGTGTACAAAACTTGACTCTGAATGAATATCTTCCAAAAATAATGTTCCACTAAGTATTCTCAATCCTTAGCCACTGTTGGTGCATTTCAAAGTCTTCGCTGGAAATATTCACAAATGCTCACGCTAGCTCGATTGAGTTCCGATATTCGTTCATGTCTTCTAAAAAAAAACCTCCCCCTTAATTGCCCGCAAACCAGTTTCCTTATAGACACATAAGCGGCGGTAAGATAACCAATGGCAGCCTAATTCACACCTTTTGTCGCATAAATCATCATCCACCGACGACGTACGGCAGAACATTCATCACGTAACCTATAATTCGACGCCAGTTCACCTGAATCCTTCATACTCTACTCGTAAAATCGAGGCATGCAACACATCCCTCCGGAATAGACCCACTTTCCTTTCGCCCTTTCACTCCCACAGCGCCACTTGCCAAACCGAACTTGAAAACCTCACTCAAACCCGCTTCGACGTATTGGCTTTGTTCTGGCTGCCATTCTCTCTCCCCATTTCGGTTTTTTTCAGCACATTTTTTTTGCGCTGTCGCTCTCCACTGGCGGTTCGCAGTAGCGAGGCAATGGTTTTCTAAACGAGGATGTGCTCGTGTGTGCATCCGTTTCGAAATTGCCTCCTTTTGCTGGCAATTTTTTCGATGTTTCCGTTCATGTGTATCCCATTTTTTTTTTGTTCACTTTGTCTGTTCAGTTCTCGGAGCACCGTGGAAAATTGTATCCACCTAAAGCGGAAGGAAGCTATGCCGAAACAACGAACAGGACTTTAGAAATTCGCTGAAATTATAATTTTAGTTCGACGAAGGATACAGCCGGCTGGGGCGACCTAGAACCGGTTAAATGGTTTTTTGGTTTTTATCCACTCAAGTGGGAAGTGTCGTGGAAAGTGAAACTGAATTCCGGTCCAAAGACGGGCCACAAAATTCACATTGAATTCGAACACCTTCAAAGGACTCAGCCACCGGCAACAATACCTTCACACGTCGCCCAACTGGTGCGCTCCGCCGCCGCGCCGATGGAACGGGGTCCTTGGAGTAAAAGGATCATAGATATATTTCACTTGTCGGTTGTTCTGGCAGAGCATAAGAAACGTCTGCGATACCGGAATGATTGTGGTAAGAGCTGCTTACAACGAACCCTGCCGCAATCTCTATGCACCATCGCTGTCGTCCTTGTCGTGACTCGATGCTGGAATGCATCCTGCTGGTTTGCTGGCACTGAGCTACGAATGCATGTTAATAGCCAACCAACTGGCTTCTGTCAAAGATTTATGACTCCTCCATGGCTGGAGAGGGTTATTGCAGTGCCACTGCGCCTGACAGCAGCGACAAAAAATTAGTTTTCCAATCGAAACGGAGGCGTTCGGATATGCTGCTGCTGTGTGGTAACCGTGTGAAGAAAAAACCAACCCACTGAAGGATTGGGGCCACAAGTGGGGGAGAATGTGAAAATGAAGTATGGACATGTGTCTGGATATTGTCGAGTGAAATTCTTTTCAAATTCGCCGTGGAAGTTATCGAAATGAAGCCAGCCAAGCGGAGGTAATGCTCCGAGAATGTGCGATGCAGGTTGCCATTGAACACTCGGTGCGGGGAACGTCTTTGAATCCACATCACTTTGGCGCTGTCGAGAGAATGCTGCTCATGAATTTGCATCTGAAAGGTTGGTGATTATTTAAGTTCTCGTGGACTTTGCTCGACTTTGCCGGGGGACACGTTCCGATTTATGCTCTGTCTCTGTCTCGGCCACCTGGCTGCACAAGAAAGTGCTTGAGTTGAGGACTCCATGGACGCCATGGACCGAATCAGCAACAGATATAGTTGACAGAATTGAATTTTATTGGCAGCCTTAATGAATATTCTCGGTTTCTTCGGTATAAAGCTCACAAGTGTGCAAGATGAATGCAGTCATTTGCTTTGTTGACCGCGTCGCATGCTGCATGAGGAGCAATAAACTGGGTGTGTAGCACATTTTGGAGTTTTTCTTGAAGTATTCAGATCAATTAGAGTGGAAATTGCTGTCAATGCAACTTTATACGAGAGGTCGATGTTGTTCTTTAATAATACTCAAATGAAAAGCAATTTGATAAATTATGAGAATTGTGAGAGCTCGGAAATATGTTTCATAGCCAAATTTCTGAACTGAGGCATGCAGGCTATATGCTGCCGCTTTGCAGTAGTAGTCCATTTTATCTGAGACTTCTGATGTAATTTAGTACAGCATAGAACGATGTTGCTATATGGATAACTGGAAAATATGTAACTCGGACAAATAATGCAGAATGCCTTTCTTAACCTCGATACGTAGAAAAAAACATGCGATATTTGACTCAATCCACAGAAGACTGAATTAGTACTTTTTTCGTACTACATTTCTGTCAGCGTTGACGCTTATCCTCATTGCTAAATTTCTGGATTTCATCATAGACAGTGAACTAAGCTGGATACTATGCATTTTCAGTGCACTTACTCGGAAGACTTCCAGCGTAATTTAGTACATCACCGAACGATGTTACTATATGGAGATCTGAAAAATATGAAACCAAGCTCAGACAAATAATGCAGAATGACTTTCTTACTCTCGATTCGTAGACCAAAACATGCCATCTTTTAGTCAATCCACAGACGGCTGTATTAGTACTCTTTTAGTACAACACTTCTGTGACGCTTATTCTTTTCTGGGTCGCATCATAGACAGTGAACTAAGATGGACATCCATAGGCGAGTCAGGAAAGTCGCGCTTTCTTATTCTGATGGCCCTATAGTTCGGGATAACCTGGGCCTCAAACATCTATCCTTCTCAGCTGGCATGATCTTTAGCATGCTGTCTCCTATTACTCACGCCAAGTTGAATGAGGCCCTTCTCCACTTGTGTGAACCATCGGTTTTGTAGTCGTCTTCTGCTGCATTGTCGGGCTTGAATTCGAATATTTTTGGGGCTGAGACAGTTTTAGGTCTCTGAGCATTGACTTGAGAGAGGTGAACCCGTGAATTATTAAAGTTTTTCGTGACGAAAATTGATCGATCCTTCACACTCAGCGTAAGAGTCGTCGGACCAACTCCAATCCGCCACGACCCCATAATATAAATGCTGTCTGGAAAATGTAGTGTCCTTCTCCCCTACTCTCATGGTTCAGAGCAACAGTTACTAGCACTTCCCTTCAAATGACAACCCAGATTGACACACTTTACTGCCCCACAACATCCGCCATCATACATGATTCACACAAAGTTGAACGGAAAAACACATACAATGTGGGCTGGTCCTTGTTGCACAAAACCTACGCCCATTTGCAAGTGCCAACTTCCCCAGACCATCAATTCTTATGGCTGTTTGATAAAACGTATGCGAACACTCCAACCGAAACCTGTTAACATTTACGGCTCCTTCTGTGCGAGATAAAAGACCCAAATGCCGGCAACGATATAAAAACCGGCAAAACGCACAGACATGATTAAGTCTAGACACAAACCGCAATCATAACTACCCGCAAAGCAATTCCTAAGCCAAGTCATCGCTGATTCAACTCTCTGCCATCCAACCGCAGCCGGGGCATCGTCGCCGCGCCACGCCGCCGACCAGAAACGGATCAATCCAATAAAATTTAAAAAGCATCCATTCTAGCTGACAACATAAAAGAGACAACAGCCTCATTAAAGCCGTATAAAAAGGCATTCTCACTGGAGTGGAAATAAACTACCGTCGTCGCCCCAACGAGCTCACTCCTTGGGCCGGACCAGAGTCAGGACACCGATCCGTTGCCCATAAAATATCAAAATTATGTCACAAATCACTCAATAAACCATTTCGATATCTATCTCCGGACCGAATGGCGGGGCATTTATATCGTCTCCTCCTCCACGGCCCCATAAAAAGGAGCAGAACAAAACACAACCGAGCGCACATTCTGTGTGTGTTTGCATGCGTGCAAAGGGGGTAGTATCCTGAGCTTCCTTACGCAAACCAGGAGAGCACATCCATTAAATGTTGAATATGTGCGACTGAATGGAGCTCGCGAGTGGGTACAGTGCCAACATTGACTACCATTTTCCATTCCATTTTTTTGCCTTTTTCATTCAATGCATCACCCCGGATTGTTCCCCAAATGAGGGTTGTGTTTGTTTTGTTTTTCAATTTGAGACTGCAATAACGATTGTGTCAACGATTCTCCTTAGAGGAGACGTCGCTGTCGATGCCGTGGTCCTTGGAATCGGCTGCCGCGACCAATCGCTGCGCAATTCACAACAAACTGCCAAATAATGTAATAAAGGTTTGCATTTAAATCATTGAAAAGCCATATATCCTGTAAAAATAAATTTTATGTCCCCTTTTTTGCTCGCCGTATAATGGGCCAAATGCGGCGACGACAACGACAACGACTACGATGAACGGCAGGCAACGGCACAACAAACGACGACCGACATCGCCGCCAGTTGATGGGTGCCATGGCATCGATGCTGGGGTCTCCCTGGTGTCCCCGTCTCGCGTGTACTTAAGTTAGCCCTGTGCCAGAAATCGCGCATCCGCTTGAAGGTTGATGGTTTCCGCTCGGCATCGGGGCTGTGATGCAGTTTTCCACCCACTCCACATCACTCCACCTTTGCCCCAGACCCCACCCCCCCCCTCCACTGACATTCACATAGATTTGTATCCTACAAGTTGGTGGATGTGTCGTCATCGGCATCGTAAAAAAGTGTGTGCTTCTTTTTTTGTTGTTGTACCGATTTTTAATTTTCCTCCATAAAAACAAACAAACGAAAGGAAAAAAAAGAATATCGACAGAACTGTCATTTCGAATTTGTTCGTCGATAACGGTTCGAAGGACTCGTAAAATGGCAGAGGTTGGGCGCTGTGTGTGTCCTCTCTAATGAAAGGAAATAAAAATTCCCTCCCCCCGCCGCCCCCCACACCCACACGTGAGCGGGTGCATGATGTTATATTGATGTCGTTCCATTCTGCCATTCTGGCGTACTGGCATTCAGGCATTTCTCCTCCTCCCCCTTGTAGAGGGTAAGTGCAATTAGTACTTGATGGATGACTGAAGGATGGATTCAGTAAAACAAAAACCATTTTTGAATTTAGTTGCTCGCTGTCCTTGATGCCACCAACTGGAGGATGACAGGCAGAGTGTGAGCAGAAAAGCGAGAAAAAAATAATACGTTCTATTTGATTAATTTACTTTTCGCTACAGGTGCCACAAATAAACGCGCTTTCGTAAGGATCTGGATTATGCTGGGTCCTCTCAAGTGCTTTGATTTATCTGTTCGCTGTTGTGTTTGCCCATTCAGCGAACTGAGGGTGGGTGGGGGTAACAGGAGAGTGCGAAAACTGTAAAACGGAGAATGCTGATGCGGGTGCACATAGGACAGAGCAGCTGCTGGTGCAGTCTTGTTAGGCGAGGCGAGGTGAATGACTGCATGTCCTTTGAAGGATTGCAAGCGTAATTTGTTTGTGCTGGTGAAACACTTGAAAGCGAGTAGAAGCGAATATTTTTGGAGACATTGGCAATGAATGGGAGGAGTGTGCAAAGCGCTTGCAGACAAATCCTCTTAAGATTAAATATGGAGAGTATCGCATTGACATCTGTCACACTTGCTTGCGCCCTCGAGTCTGGGAATTAATTGAGCACTCGATGGGCGAGTGGGGGAATTGAGAACAGATTGAGCCTTCACAATCTGAGATGACGTTAGTCTGCTTATGGGATGTCAGCGAGTTTCAGTCGGCGGGTACTGAATCTAGGGGGCGTTGTTCGGATCTTAAAGGTCGGGGTCCAGATGGAGTTGTATGGACGCATGGCCCGTCTGGTGAATGCTATGGAACTTGTTTAATATCAAAGTTTGTGGAGATGACGGTGTCGATGGTTACCGCGTTTGGTGAACAGTGGCGCTTGGGGGTTTCTTATCGCGAACCGTATGAAAACCGGACACTTGATGTGACACAACCATGGTGGACTTGTTTTTATCTTTTCTTGTATGTTTTGGAATTTACTGTTTTTGGTATTTTTTTTTATTTTGGTTTAATTTTTTCCTCTTTAATACTACCTTCAATCTCAGCAAGTTGGCCTCTAAGGATCTGGAAAAGTCTTTGGCGGAGGAGACTGGTTCGGTGTAATCACCGGTAAAAGTGGGGTTCTTTTACACACTCTCTCCTATCGCCACCAGATATCGCTCTACTGAACCGAGTAGGAGGTCCTCGTGGCTGCCATTGAGTCATAGTCGGTCGTAGTGAAGTCACCTGTACACTGTTCGGCGTACGACATTGAAGACAATCCTGGAGAAGATCGTGCAAGACTCACACGCCAACACAAGAGGTCTCCCAGAAGTCCCTACGATTGCTATCATACGGATGATATTGACGTGATTGGCAGAACATACCAGTCTGTCATTTAGACGTTTGCTGGCATTCGGACTGATGGAGTTAAAATGGGTTTGGCGATGAATGAAGTCAAATCGAACTATATCCTGTCATCAAAGCTATAGCATCAACATCTTCAATAGTGCAACACAATAGGCAGCTATAACTTCGAGTGCAAACGCCAGTACCTATAAACGTGGAATGACTCCTGCTAACCTCTGTTTCCTGATCGTCCCAGTTCTGCAGTAGGACTGCACAGAGACGTGAACAATCTCAATGAAATGGATGAAAAAAGTCTTCACCACTTCGTTTGCTTTGACAGCATCTGGAGGAGAAGATTCAACCACGAACAGTACAGCGACATGAGCCTAGCCAGGCGTCTAGGGATCTAACGTCTAGGGTGGCTGGGACACATAGAGCGCATGGACAGCACTGCTTCAACCCTAAGAGTCTTCGATTCCGAACCTGGTCCAATGGGGCAACGCAACTATGGTGACGTACCCAGGTGGAGAAGGATTTCAACCAACTTGGCGTGCAAAACTGGGTGCAGCTAGTCAGAGATTGCGCTAGTTAGAATGGGCTTGTTGGTTAAGGCCCAAGTCCAGTCCAGTCCCTGTAGCGCCAAACAACGAGCCCCCAAAGATCAGACTGGCGGAAGAAGTCATAGCCTATCCTGTTGAAGTTTGCCTCGTTATGCAGGACCAAGCAAGGTCTACAACTTCTTTTACTCAAAAGGCGATTTTATCTCTTCCTCATCTCTGCAGCTCCTGCAAAAACCGTTGTGCGGTATGTTCAGTCGCGATACATGCGTGGCTATGGCACAGTCCCCGGTGATGTCTCCTATTTGTGTTCCTTACAACTAAAGCTAATCAGTGATTTTGATCACTTTTTACTTAGTATCAGTCACGGGCCCTTGATGTTGCCACAATTTTCGGAATAAAGCCACAATTAACGGAGTTAAGCGGCGTGAATGCATCCCAGCACAGATTCATTTTTCGCAAGACTGTCCGCTTTTCCGTTTCCTTGGATGTTAGTGTGCCAAGAATATCTCACTGACGCTTTGTCTGCATAAGCTAACCAGTTTCGACGTCAAGATGTACGATGATATGGCTTTTATTGCCGCGTGGTTGTCGGGAAACATAGAGATCGATTTGTGAGCCATGCTGTTTTCTCTCAGCGCAAATGCTGCATCGTGTATCGCAGCCACTTCAGCTTAGAGAACGATGCAGTCGTGTGCAAGGTATTTCCCGATTTGGTCACAGAAGACCGCTAAGCTTACACCAGCACTCGTTTTTGAGCCGTCATGGAGGTTTCCCCTTCTGCTGCTGCCAGTTGCTTCTGTAGTTGCTCTCGGTCAGACGTTGGGCTAGTTTAGCAGTCACGCTTGAGCCAGCGTAGGCTCGTTGTGATACCACGCGGATCTAAAATCCGCGACCAAATGACGCTTTCTACGAGTGGAGATAGCATTGCAATTGCATAGAAGATGTGTAATGGTTTCTACCTCTTCTTCATCCCTGCAGCCTCTACAGAAGTCATTAAAGTAGGCCCCACTTTAATGACTTCTGTAGAGAGTCTGTCTGGAGGCGTGCGTGCCAATGGCCGGCAAGTACGCCGATGATGGTTATGAGGTTGAGTCTACCCAATCTAATCAGGCTACGTGAGAGTATTGGATCTATCGTAGATCAGAGCTGCTTTGTAGTGAGGCATTTAGTGCCGGTAGCCCATCTATGATTTGTGTTAGTAAGCGTTACACGCTTTAGTATATGTAGCGATAGGCATGGGTGGCCATATCTCCATCCATACCCCTTCTAGCGAGTTCGTCCGCTTGACAATTTTCTGGGATGTCGTAGTGTGCCGGCAACCACATAAGTTCGATGCTAATATACGTGGCCATCGTCTTTAGAGATAGGCGGCAATTCAGAGAAGAAATTGAGATAAAAGCGACTGCGTCCAGAGATTTGATCGCTGACTGGCTGTCGGAACATATGACGATATATGTACTTGATATTACATTGCTTTTTTTAGTCAAGACAGGGGTTCTTTAATCGCAATGGTTTCTGCCTGAAGAACGCTGCAGTGGTTTGGTAGTTGGAATGACAGTTGGATCTTTAAATCTTAAGAATAGATACCCGCTCCCACACAATAGCCCCCTTTTCGATCCATCTGTGAAGATTCGCAGAGGACCATCCAGCGTCTGATGATCAACCATCCAGCGTCTGATGATCAACCATCCAGCGTCTGATGATCAGACTCCCAATAACATCTTGGGGGAATGTTGATAGAACAGTTTTTCTCGAAGAGTAGCCTGACTGTTAGGATGTCGGCGTTTTCAGGTAAGGACCTATAACAATTGATAATAATGGAGTATCCGAATCGGAGTTCCTTCCACATGTGTAGCGATTTCAGTCTTATCGCCGAACAGACTGTCTGCCGAATAACTCTATCGGCGGAAGCTTAATGAGTACGTCCAGAGCTTCGGCGGGGGTTGTCCTTAGCACTCCATGGATGCGTACACACGCCATCCTTTGCACCCTTTCGAGCGGTTTGCAATTGATGTTTATGTTAAAAGCGGTCCACCAGGTCGCGACACCATATAATAGCATGGGTCTGACTATAAAGATGAATATCCAGTGGACTATGCGGGGTTGTAGTCCCCATTTAGAGCCGATAGCTTTTTTGCAGCAGTATAGACCCTTATAGGGGTGCGGATTTCGCAATGCCGTTTACAGCGGTTGCACACATGGTGAAGGCGAGTTGATAATCAACTTCCAGTCGTCGGGATATCGCTGAATTTTATCGAAGTCACACTGAAACAAGATATTTGTTACTTGACCTAAACCTATGGTCTTGATGTGTAGGTGGGTGTACGCTTTAAAGTACGACATAGAAGCTATAGAATCTGGAGTGAATATTGCTAACAAAATGGGCGAGGCAACAGCCCCTTGTTACAGACCGTTTTTGATGTCTAAGGACGTGGTTGAAGTTACGTCGCCATTTTCCACAACGATCATGTATAGCAGACCTGTCAAATACGCGGCCTGCGGACCGCATTCCTCACCTTGGCTCTGCTGCAACATCCAGTCCATATATTAAATGAAAAGGAGGGGTGACAAGACTCACGCTTGGCGACGTCCGACGCCCAATCTCTTCTGTCCAACGTTTTGAAAAGAGAGACACTCTGGGGGTGGCAGTCGACAGGTGCCTCACCGCGTTCCGAGCTTAATAACACGATGGAGCCATAAAACTTCCTCTTTTCCCATGGCCTTATGCATTTCTGGCCGGATTTGCCAACTTTAAGCGATTCAACACTTCCTCCACCATTGGACTATTCTCCGCCCCAAAAAAAGACTTCCGGCCGCCATCCTCAGTGCCCTGTTCGAGATTGAGCAGCTCCGAAAATTACTCGCTCTATCTGCCTTTTATGGAAAGCATGATTGGCAAGAAACACACCATCTTTGCATTCTACTCCTTCGATGATGTTGAATTTCCGTCCTCTGAGTCGGCGAATGGTTTGCGAGAACAACTCCTATGGTCGCTTTCTAACTTCTCGCCGACCTCGACGCAGGACTGATAGCTAAAGAGCTGCTCACACAGCCAATTTGCAAGTTCTTCGCACCTCAGTGTACCGGTCACCAGAAGCAGAGTCCCCCAAGACAATCCAGTCTCTGTAGGTCCTCTTCACTCCGATGGCTTCTTGAACTCCGGGTGTTTAAAATCACGCAGTTCTCTCCTCACCACCAGCCGCCACTCCAAGCCGCTTCACTCCAGAAACATCACGCGCAGAGGCAATGACAGCTGAACGTCACAAACCATCCGTTTCATACACGAAGAGATCTAGCAGCTATTTCTGTTGAAGACTCGGGCGGTACCACGTGTATTTATTGATGCATCTGTGTGGAAAGAAGGTGAAGGTAATGTTCATGTCATTTGCACAGCAACAGTCCAACAACTTCTCTCCGGTCGCGTTCCGATCATCGTTCGTATCGATCATCGTTCCTCTGAATATAATAATGAATAATAAAAATTTGAATTTTTAACTACAATTTTCAAAGAATTTGGCCCGCACACTGGAATGAACATGCCTGATGTATAGCAATGGTTTACTTATGCTACGTAGACACTATCCAACAATTTTTGGAATTCATATTCATATAATTTAGGGACTTACTCAAATTTACACCACTTATCGCAGATGATGACAGGCCGACATGAGGTAATTACAATCGAGACGACGCACCTTCCACGCCACGACGCAGTTGACCAGCTTAATTGAATTTAATTACATACGAAATTGTATTGCCGCGAGATAGTCGTGGTTAAGTGCTTGGATTTCTGAAGGCCATTTGGATATTCGCAAAACGTTCACAGAAAGCCTTTTGCGATCTTCTTTAGAATCAAGTGCTGTACTCAATTACCACGCCTTTCATTCGTCATTCACACGAAATGCAAAAAGGCATAACAATTTCTAATGAAGTTCATTCATTGAGTCTTTTTAGGCGGAACTCTAGCCCAGCGAAGCCCCTCGTGAAATTACAACGAAACACGTGCCATTTCCATCGAAATTGCACATATTACACGTTATCACGTTATCGTCAATGAATAGATAAAATGTTCTCGGAAAGTTCGATTTCGAATGTCAAACAATCAACCCTGCCACCGAGTCCACTCCACTGCCACCCATGATGGTTCTGACAAAGCGAGTGCTCTGACATTTTCCTGCAATTGCACTGCACCCGCGCCGATGCCGGCCCCCGCATTAATGGCCGTCGAAACTACTTGAAATCATATTTCGACCACAATCAACGTAATCACCGAATACAACAGGCACTTCAACTGAACAATCACAGCCCAGTGTGCATCCCCATCAAGTCGAGCATTCGCAGTGGGCGCGGAATGCATTCCCACTCTGAGAACTCATTAAAATAGGAAAATTAATTTATGTCATATAATTCATTCGAGTTTTTCAAAACAATAATTTATTGTCTCCGGGAAGAGTATCGAGGACACACGAAACACGGAACACAGGACACGCTGGTGCATGCATCCTGTCCGCTCGCGATTGTTTTATGCCCAACAATGGCGATGCGTACAAACAATGCCTCCTGACACAATCAGCAGCAGTTCCTCGGCTCCAACGCCGTCGACCACCCAATTGATCGGCCCGCAGCGTCGATCTCGCATTCGGTCCACCTGCAGGCAATTTACACGTGTAATCTGCATTTTTGGTGGACCGCAAACGATTGACTTTAAATAATTAAAATGTTGAATTGACAAATTTGATTAAATCCAATTAAATTTATTGATATTTCTGTTAAACTTTACGCATACCTGGACGAGGTTTAATGAATCCAGCAACCCCATCCGTGTGTATATGAGTGCGCGCGCTCGTCACTAAATGGAGTCCGTGTGTGGTGTGCGGTGGGTAGGCTGACTGATTGGAGTAGGCGGCACTTATGCGGACGAGAGAGACACTGCGCTGCCTCGAAATCAATACAATGCGGCCCGGCCAGAGTGCCGACTGCCGACTGCAGAGTCTGGAGAACCGTGCCCAACCATGGTGACCCGTTGTCCATGGCATGAGCGCATTTGTTGATTTAATAATATTTCGACCCGGGCCCGTGTATGTAGGTGTTCATCGAAATCGAATGCATCCAGAGCTTGTTGACCGACGCACGGGGGTGCAATGAAAAATTCATTGATTGCCCTTTTCGGGTGGAAACGAAAATAAATAGAATTTGTTACGTTAATTGGAGTGGAGGCCGGTGATTGGCGGCGGTGGGGTGCGTGGTGAGGTGGTGGCTTACACCGGATCCGGTTTCCACGGATTAGGCAATGCAATTACTAGAATAATCGAAATGTTTGTTTTCAAAAACGCATCTGTTTAATGCGACTGAATGTACTAATGGATGAAACACTTACGGCCCGATTGACAAGGCTGTGGATTTGGCCGGAGTTGAAGGGTGTTGACCGCGCAATTGTGTGTATAATTGAAAACTGTTTAAGCAGATATGCCAATTGATGCAATCGGCCGCGACAGCTTCGCTGATGTGATTTCATTGAGCTCTGTCCGAGCAGTATTAGCCAGGAGGAGGATGGAGTTGATGCAATAGCACGGGGCTTCGATTGGCGGGACATTTGGTCTGAGAGCACTAAACAAACAGAATCTATGCGAGCTGACTTTCCCTAATTTCGGAGTTAGTTTCTATGTTCTGCCGACCACTGAATGGTTGTCCTCCTCTCGTGGGCAAAGCGACAATCGACAAGAAACAAGCGACGCTTATATATATTCGTGGATGGGTTTAAACCTTGCTGGCGGTGTTCCCTCTGGACGTCCAACCGTAACAAAGGACCATCAAATTTTTGGCAGGCATTTGACGACTCAGGAGATCGCTGAGCAGTTCAACATCAAACATACAGCCGTTTCGCAGAAACTGAAGAAGCTTGGAATGGAAACGAAACAAGGTCATTGTCAGTGTCAGGCACAGTTTCAAACAAAAGCTGAATTCATTTGACAGGAAGTTTTACAGCACCCACCGTACTCTGTACATGGGACTTCATGCGGTCCCCAGTCGGAAAATTGCGCTATGAGGCAGAGAGTCTATATCCAAAATTCTACACCGGTTTCAGGCCGGGGAAGGCCTCCATCGACCAAATCTTCCCATTACGGCAGATCCTGGAGATGGTGATCGACACCAACCAACTATTCGTCGGTTTCAAAGCCGCATATGACAACGTATGTATATGGCCCCTGTCCACAAATTGCTTCGCCGCAATAGTTTCTGGACACTGGCCCCTGTCCACAAATTGCTTCGCCGCAATAGTTTCTGGACCCTTCCCCCTGTCCTCATATTGCTTCGGCGCAATAGTTTCTGGACACTGACCCCTGTCCACAAATTGCTTTGCCGCAATAGTTTCTTGACACTGGCCCCTGTCCACAAATTGCTTCGCCGCAATAGTTTCTGGACCCTTCCCCCTGTCCACAAATTGCTTCGGCGCAATAGTTTCTGGACACTGGCCCTTGTCCACAAAATGCTTCGCCCGCAAAAGTTTATGGACACTGGCCCCTGTCCGCAAATTGCAGCTAGCAGCTAGTGTCCAGAAACTAAATGCGGTTTCCCCTACCCAATCCAAACACTAGCCGGTGTCCAGAAACTAAATGCGGTTTCCCCTACCCAATCCGCATTTAGTTTCTGGACAGCAGCTAGTGTCCAGAAACTAAATGCGGTTTCGCAGACCCAACCCGCTTTTAGTTTCTGGATAGCAGCTAGTGTCCAGAAACTAAATGCGGTTTCCCCTACCCAATCCGCATTTAGTTTCTGGACAGCAGCTAGTGTCCAGAAACTAAATGCGGTTTCCCCTACCCAATCCGCATTTAGGTTCTGGACACTAGCCGGTGTCCAGAAACTAAATGCGGTTTCCCCTACCCAATCCGCATTTAGTTTCTGGACAGCAGCTAGTGTCCAGCAACTAAATGCGGTTTCCCCTACCCAATCCGCATTTAGTTTCTGGACAGCAGCTAGTGTCCAGAAACTAAATGCGGTTTCCCCTACCCAATCCGCATTTAGTTTCTGGACAGCAGCTAGTGTCCAGAAACTAAATGCGGTTTCCCCTACCCAATCCGCATTTAGTTTCTGGACAGCAGCTAGTGTCCAGAAACTAAATGCGGTTTCGCAGACCCAACCCGCTTTTAGTTTCTGGACAGCAGCTAGTGTCCAGAAACTAAATGCGGTTTCCCCTACCCAATCCGCATTTAGTTTCTGGACAGCAGCTAGTGTCCAGAAACCAAATGCGGTTTCCCCTACCCAATCCGCATTTAGTTTCTGGACACTAGCCGGTGTCCAGAAACTAAATGCGGTTTCCCCTACCCAATCCGCATTTAGTTTCTGGACAGCAGCTAGTGTCCAGAAACTAAATGCGGTTTCCCCTACCCAATCCGCATTTAGCTTCTGGACACTAGCCGGTGTCCAGAAACTAAATGCGGTTTCCCCTACCCAATCCGCATTTAGTTTCTGGACAGCAGCTAGTGTCCAGAAACCAAATGCGGTTTCCCCTACCCAATCCGCATTTAGTTTCTGGACACTAGCCGGTGTCCAGAAACTGAATGCGGTTTCCCCTACCCAATCCGCATTTAGTTTCTGGACAGCAGCTTGTGTCCAGAAACTAAATGCGGTTTCCCCTACCCAATCCGCATTTAGTTTCTGGACAGCAGCTAGTGTCCAGCAACTAAATGCGGTTTCCCCTACCCAATCCGCATTTAGTTTCTGGACAGCAGCTAGTGTCCAGAAACTAAATGCGGTTTCCCCTACCCAATCCGCATTTAGTTTCTGGACAGCAGCTAGTGTCCAGAAACTAAATGCGGTTTCCCCTACCCAATCCGCATTTAGTTTCTGGACAGCAGCTAGTGTCCAATCCGCATTTAGTTTCTGGACACTAGCCGGTGTCCAGAAACTAAATGCGGTTTCCCCTACCCAATCCGCATTTAGTTTCTGGACACTAGCCGGTGTCCAGAAACTAAATGCGGTTTCCCCTACCCAATCCGCATTTAGTTTCTGGACAGCAGCTAGTGTCCAGAAACTAAATGCGGTTTCCACTACCCAATCCGCATTTAGTTTCTGGACACTAGCCGGTGTGCAGAAACTAAATGCGGTTTCCCCTACCCAATCCGCATTTAGTTTCTGGACAGCAGCTAGTGTCCAGCAACTAAATGCGGTTTCCCCTACCCAATCCGCATTTAGTTTCTGGACAGCAGCTAGTGTCCAGAAACTAAATGCGGTTTCCCCTACCCAATCCGCATTTAGTTTCTGGACAGCAGCTAGTGTCCAGAAACTAAATGCGGTTTCCCCTACCCAATCCGCATTTAGTTTCTGGACAGCAGCTAGTGTCCAGAAACTAAATGCGGTTTCCCCTACTCAATCCGCATTTAGTTTCTGGACAGCAGCTAGTGTCCAGAAACTAAATGCGGTTTCCCCTACCCAATCCGCATTTAGTTTCTGGACACCGGCTAGTGTCCAGAAACTAAATGCGGTTTCCCCTAGACAGCAGCTAGTGTCCAGAAACACCGGCTAGTGTCCAGAAACTAAATGCGGTTTCCCCTACCCAATCCGCATTTAGTTTCTGGACACTAGCAGGTGTCCAGAAACCAAATGCGGTTTCCCCTACCCAATCCGCATTTAGTTTCTGGACAGCAGCTAGTGTCCAGAAACTAAATGCGGTTGACCCTACCCAATCCGCATTTAGTTTCTGGACAGCAGCTAGTGTCCAGAAACTAAATGCGGTTTCCCCTACCCAATCCGCATTTAGTTTCTGGACAGCAGCTAGTGTCCAGAAACTAAATGCGGTTTCCCCTACCCAATCCGCATTTAGTTTCTGGACAGCAGCTAGTGTCCAGAAACTAAATGCGGTTTCCCCTACTCAATCCGCATTTAGTTTCTGGACAGCAGCTAGTGTCCAGAAACTAAATGCGGTTTCCCCTACCCAATCCGCATTTAGTTTCTGGACACTAGCCGGTGTCCAGAAACTAAATGCGGTTTCCCCTACCCAATCCGCATTTAGTTTCTGGACAGCAGCTAGTGTCCAGAAACTAAATGCGGTTTCCCCTACCCAATCCGCATTTAGTTTCTGGACAGCAGCTAGTGTCCAGAAACTAAATGCGGTTTCCTCCACCCAATCCGCATTTAGTTTCTGGACAGCAGCTAGTGTCCAGAAACTAAATGCGGTTTCCCCTACTCAATCCGCATTTAGTTTCTGGACAGCAGCTAGTGTCCAGAAACTAAATGCGGTTTCCCCTAGACAGCAGCTAGTGTCCAGAAACTAAATTCGGTTTCCCCTACCCAATCCGCATTTAGTTTCTGGACACTACCCTAGTGCATTTAGTTTCTGGACAGCAGTGTCCAGAAACTAAATGCGGTTTCCTCCACCCAATCCGCATTTAGTTTCTGGACAGCAGCTAGTGTCCAGAAACTAAATGCGGTTTCCCCTACCCAATCCGCATTTAGTTTCTGGACACTAGCCGGTGTCCAGAAACTAAATGCGGTTTCCCCTACCCAATCCGCATTTAGTTTCTGGACAGCAGCTAGTGTCCAGAAACTAAATGCGGTTTCCCCTACCCAATCCGCATTTAGTTTCTGGACACTAGCCGGTGTCCAGAAACTAAATGCGGTTTCCCCTACCCAATCCGCATTTAGTTTCTGGACAGCAGCTAGTGTCCAGAAACTAAATGCGGTTTCCCCTACTCAATCCGCATTTAGTTTCTGGACAGCAGCTAGTGTCCAGAAACTAAATGCGGTTTCCCCTACTCAATCCGCATTTAGTTTCTGGACAGCAGCTAGTGTCCAGAAACTAAATGCGGTTTCCCCTACCCAATCCGCATTTAGTTTCTGGACAGCAGCTAGTGTCCAGAAACTAAATGCGGTTTCCCCTACCCAATCCGCATTTAGTTTCTGAACACTAGCCGGTGTCCAGAAACTAAATGCGGTTTCCCATACCCAATCCGCATTTAGTTTCTGGACAGCAGCTAGTGTCCAGAAACTAAATGCGGTTTCCCCTACCCAATCCGCATTTAGTTTCTGGACAGCAGCTAGTGTCCAGAAACTAAATGCGGTTTCCCCTACCCAATCCGCATTTAGTTTCTGGACACTAGCCGGTGTCCAGAAACTAAATGCGGTTTCCCCTACCCAATCCGCATTTAGTTTCTGGACAGCAGCTAGTGTCCAGAAACTAAATGCGGTTTCCCCTACCCAATCCGCATTTAGTTTCTGAACACTAGCCGGTGTCCAGAAACTAAATGCGGTTTCCCATACCCAATCCGCATTTAGTTTCTGGACAGCAGCTAGTGTCCAGAAACTAAATGCGGTTTCCCCTACCCAATCCGCATTTAGTTTCTGGACACTAGCCGGTGTCCAGAAACTAAATGCGGTTTCCCCTACCCAATCCGCATTTAGTTTCTGGACAGCAGCTAGTGTCCAGAAACTAAATGCGGTTTCCCCTACCCAATCCGCATTTAGTTTCTGAACACTAGCCGGTGTCCAGAAACTAAATGCGGTTTCCCATACCCAATCCGCATTTAGTTTCTGGACAGCAGCTAGTGTCCAGAAACTAAATGCGGTTTCCTCCACCCAATCCGCATTTAGTTTCTGGACAGCAGCTAGTGTCCAGAAACTAAATGCGGTTTCCCCTAGACAGCAGCTAGTGTCCAGAAACTAAATTCGGTTTCCCCTACCCAATCCGCATTTAGTTTCTGGACACTACCCTAGTGCATTTAGTTTCTGGACAGCAGTGTCCAGAAACTAAATGCGGTTTCCTCCACCCAATCCGCATTTAGTTTCTGGACAGCAGCTAGTGTCCAGAAACTAAATGCGGTTTTCCCCTACCCAATCCGCATTTAGTTTCTGGACAGCAGCTAGTGTCCAGAAACTAAATGCGGTTTCCCCTACCCAATCCGCATTTAGTTTCTGGACACTAGCCGGTGTCCAGAAACTAAATGCGGTTTCCCCTACCCAATCCGCATTTAGTTTCTGGACAGCAGCTAGTGTCCAGAAACTAAATGCGGTTTCCCCTACCCAATCCGCATTTAGTTTCTGGACAGCAGCTAGTGTCCAGAAACTAAATGCGGTTTCCCCTACCCAATCCGCATTTAGTTTCTGGACACTAGCCGGTGTCCAGAAACTAAATGCGGTTTCCCCTACCCAATCCGCATTTAGTTTCTGGACAGCAGCTAGTGTCCAGAAACTAAATGCGGTTTCCCCTACTCAATCCGCATTTAGTTTCTGGACAGCAGCTAGTGTCCAGAAACTAAATGCGGTTTCCCCTACTCAATCCGCATTTAGTTTCTGGACAGCAGCTAGTGTCCAGAAACTAAATGCGGTTTCCCCTACCCAATCCGCATTTAGTTTCTGAACACTAGCCGGTGTCCAGAAACTAAATGCGGTTTCCCATACCCAATCCGCATTTAGTTTCTGGACAGCAGCTAGTGTCCAGAAACTAAATGCGGTTTCCCCTACCCAATCCGCATTTAGTTACTGGACAGCAGCTAGTGTCCAGAAACTAAATGCGGTTTCCCCTACTCAATCCGCATTTAGTTTCTGGACAGCAGCTAGTGTCCAGAAACTAAATGCGGTTTCCCCTACCCAATCCGCATTTAGTTTCTGGACACTAGCCGGTGTCCAGAAACTAAATGCGGTTTCCCCTACCCAATCCGCATTTAGTTTCTGGACAGCAGCTAGTGTCCAGAAACTAAATGCGGTTCCCCTACCCAATCCGCATTTAGTTTCTGGACACTAGCCGGTGTCCAGAAACTAAATGCGGTTTCCCCTACCCAATCCGCATTTAGTTTCTGGACAGCAGCTAGTGTCCAGAAACTAAATGCGGTTTCCCCTACCCAATCCGCATTTAGTTTCTGGACAGCAGCTAGTGTCCAGAAACTAAATGCGGTTTCCCCTACCCAATCCGCATTTAGTTTCTGAACACTAGCCGGTGTCCAGAAACTAAATGCGGTTTCCCATACCCAATCCGCATTTAGTTTCTGGACAGCAGCTAGTGTCCAGAAACTAAATGCGGTTTCCCCTACCCAATCCGCATTTAGTTTCTGGACAGCAGCTAGTGTCCAGAAACTAAATGCGGTTTCCCCTACTCAATCCGCATTTAGTTTCTGGACAGCAGCTAGTGTCCAGAAACTAAATGCGGTTTCCCCTACCCAATCCGCATTTAGTTTCTGGACACTAGCCGGTGTCCAGAAACTAAATGCGGTTTCCCCTACCCAATCCGCATTTAGTTTCTGGACAGCAGCTAGTGTCCAGAAACTAAATGCGGTTCCCCTACCCAATCCGCATTTAGTTTCTGGACACTAGCCGGTGTCCAGAAACTAAATGCGGTTTCCCCTACCCAATCCGCATTTAGTTTCTGGACAGCAGCTAGTGTCCAGAAACTAAATGCGGTTTCCCATACCCAATCCGCATTTAGTTTCTGGACAGCAGCTAGTTTCTGGACACTAGCCGGTGTCCAGAAACTAAATGCGGTTTCCCCTACCCAATCCGCATTTAGTTTCTGAACACTAGCCGGTGTCCAGAAACTAAATGCGGTTTCCCATACCCAATCCGCATTTAGTTTCTGGACAGCAGCTAGTGTCCAGAAACTAAATGCGGTTTCCCCTACCCAATCCGCATTTAGTTTCTGGACAGCAGCTAGTGTCCAGAAACTAAATGCGGTTTCCCCTACTCAATCCGCATTTAGTTTCTGGACAGCAGCTAGTGTCCAGAAACTAAATGCGGTTTCCCCTACCCAATCCGCATTTAGTTTCTGGACACTAGCCGGTGTCCAGAAACTAAATGCGGTTTCCCCTACCCAATCCGCATTTAGTTTCTGGACAGCAGCTAGTGTCCAGAAACTAAATGCGGTTTCCCATACCCAATCCGCATTTAGTTTCTGGACAGCAGCTAGTGTCCAGAAACTAAATGCGGTTTCCCCTACCCAATCCGCATTTAGTTTCTGGACACTAGCCGGTGTCCAGAAACTAAATGCGGTTTCCCCTACCCAATCCGCATTTAGTTTCTGGACAGCAGCTAGTGTCCAGAAACTAAATGCGGTTTCCCCTACTCAATCCGCATTTAGTTTCTGGACAGCAGCTAGTGTCCAGAAACTAAATGCGGTTTCCCCTACCCAATCCGCATTTAGTTTCTGGACACTAGCCGGTTTCCCCCACCCAATCCGCATTTAGTTTCTGGACACTAGCTGCTGTCCAGAAACTAAATGCGGATTGGGTAGAGGAAACCGCATTTAGTTTCTGGACACCGGCTAGTGTCCAGAAACTAAATGCGGATTGGGTAGGGGAGACCGCATTTAGTTTCTGGACACTAGCTGCTGTCCAGAAACTAAATGCGGATTGAGTAGGGGAAACCGCATTTAGTTTCTGGACACTAGCTGCTGTCCAGAAACTAAATGCGGATTGGGTAGGGGAAACCGCATTTAGTTTCTGGACACCGGCTAGTGTCCAGAAACTAAATGCGGATTGGGTAGGGGTAACCGCATTTAGTTTCTGGACACTAGCTGCTGTCCAGAAACTAAATGCGGATTGGGTATGGGAAACCGCATTTAGTTTCTGGACACCGGCTAGTGTTCAGAAACTAAATGCGGATTGGGTAGGGGAAACCGCATTTAGTTTCTGGACACTAGCTGCTGTCCAGAAACTAAATGCGGATTGGGTAGGGGAAACCGCATTTAGTTTCTGGACACCGGCTAGTGTCCAGAAACTAAATGCGGATTGGGTAGGGGAAACCGCATTTAGTTTCTGGACACCGGCTAGTGTCCAGAAACTAAATGCGGATTGGGTAGGGGAAACCGCATTTAGTTTCTGGACACTAGCTGCTGTCCAGAAACTAAATGCGGATTGGGTAGGGGAAACCGCATTTAGTTTCTGGACACTAGCTGCTGTCCAGAAACTAAATGCGGATTGGGTAGGGGAAACCGCATTTAGTTTCTGGACACTAGCTGCTGTCCAGAAACTAAATGCGGATTGGGTAGGGGAAACCGCATTTAGTTTCTGGACACCGGCTAGTGTCCAGAAACTAAATGCGGATTGGGTAGGGGAACCGCATTTAGTTTCTGGACACTAGCTGCTGTCCAGAAACTAAATGCGGATTGAGTAGGGGAAACCGCATTTAGTTTCTGGACACTAGCTGCTGTCCAGAAACTAAATTTAGTTTCTGGACAGTCCAATCCGATTGAGTAGGGGAAACCGCATTTAGTTTCTGGACACTAGCTGCTGTACAGAAACTAAATGCGGATTGAGTAGGGGAAACCGCATTTAGTTTCTGGACACTAGCTGCTGTCCAGAAACTAAATGCGGATTGGGTAGGGGAAACCGCATTTAGTTTCTGGACACCGGCTAGTGTCCAGAAACTAAATGCGGATTGGGTGGAGGAAACCGCATTTAGTTTCTGGACACTAGCTGCTGTCCAGAAACTAAATGCGGATTGGGTAGGGGAAACCGCATTTAGTTTCTGGACACTAGCTGCTGTCCAGAAAATAAATGCGGATTGAGTAGTGGACAGTCCAATCCGATTGAGTAGAGGAAACCGCATTTAGTTTCTGGACACTAGCTGCTGTCCAGAAACTAAATGCGGATTGAGTAGGGGAAACCGCATTTAGTTTCTGGACACTAGCTGCTGTCCAGAAACTAAATGCGGATTGGGTAGGGGAAACCGCATTTAGTTTCTGGACACCGGCTAGTGTCCAGAAACTAAATTTAGTTTCTGGACAGTCCAATCCGATTGAGTAGGGGAAACCGCATTTAGTTTCTGGACACTAGCTGCTGTCCAGAAACTAAATGCGGATTGGGTAGGGGAAACCGCATTTAGTTTCTGGACACCGGCTAGTGTCCAGAAACTAAATGCGGATTGGGTGGAGGAAACCGCATTTAGTTTCTGGACACTAGCTGCTGTCCAGAAACTAAATGCGGATTGGGTAGGGGAAACCGCATTTAGTTTCTGGACACTAGCTGCTGTCCAGAAAATAAATGCGGATTGAGTAGGGGAAACCGCATTTAGTTTCTGGACACTAGCTGCTGTCCAGAAACTAAATGCGGATTGAGTAGGGGAAACCGCATTTAGTTTCTGGACACTAGCTGCTGTCCAGAAACTAAATGCGGATTGGGTAGGGGAAACCGCATTTAGTTTCTGGACACTAGCTGCTGTCCAGAAACTAAATGCGGATTGGGTAGGGGAAACCGCATTTAGTTTCTGGACACTAGCTGCTGTCCAGAAACTAAATGCGGATTGGGTAGGGTCAACCGCATTTAGTTTCTGGACACTAGCTGCTGTCCAGAAACTAAATGCGGATTGGGTAGGGGAAACCGCATTTGGTTTCTGGACACCGGCTAGTGTCCAGAAACTAAATGCGGATTGGGTAGGTGAAACCGCATTTAGTTTCTGGACACTAGCTGCTGTCCAGAAACTAAATGCGGATTGGGTAGGGGAAACCGCATTTAGTTTCTGGACACTAGCTGCTATCCAGAAACTAAATGCGGATTGGGTAGGGGAAACCGCATTTAGTTTCTGGACACCGGCTAGTGTCCAGAAACTAAATGCGGATTGGGTAGGTGAAACCGCATTTAGTTTCTGGACACTAGCTGCTGTCCAGAAACTAAATGCGGATTGGATAGGGGAAACCGCATTTAGTTTCTGGACACTAGCTGCTGTCCAGAAACTAAATGCGGATTGGGTAGGTGAAACCGCATTTAGTTTCTGGACACCGGCTAGTGTCCAGAAACTAAATGCGGATTGAGTAGGGGAAACCGCATTTAGTTTCTGGACACTAGCTGCTGTCCAGAAACTAAATGCGGATTGGGTAGGGGAAACCGCATTTAGTTTCTGGACACTAGCTGCTGTCCAGAAACTAAATGCGGATTGGGTATGGGAAACCGCATTTAGTTTCTGGACACTAGCTGCTGTCCAGAAACTAAATGCGGATTGAGTAGGGGAAACCGCATTTAGTTTCTGGACACTAGCTGCTGTCCAGAAACTAAATGCGGATTGGGTGGAGGAAACCGCATTTAGTTTCTGGACACTAGCTGCTGTCCAGAAACTAAATGCGGATTGAGTAGGGGAAACCGCATTTAGTTTCTGGACACTAGCTGCTGTCCAGAAACTAAATGCGGATTGGGTAGGGGAAACCGCATTTAGTTTCTGGACACCGGCTAGTGTCCAGAAACTAAATGCGGATTGGGTAGGGGAAACCGCATTTAGTTTCTGGACAGCAGCTAGTGTCCAGAAACTAAATGCGGTTTCCCCTACCCAATCCAAACACTAGCCGGTGTCCAAAAACTAAATGCGGTTTCCCCTACCCAATCCGCACTTAGTTTCTGGACACTAGCCGGTGTCCAGAAACTAAATGCGGTTTCCCCTACCCAATCCGCATTTAGTTTCTGGACACCGGCTAGTGTCCAGAAACTAAATGCGGTTTCCCCTACCCAATCCGCATTTAGTTTCTGGACAGCAGCTAGTGTCCAGAAACTACATGCGGTATCCCCTACCCAATCCGCATTCAGTTTCTGGACACTAGCCGGTGGTCTCCCCTACCCAATCCGCATTTAGTTTCTGGACACTAGCCGGTGTCCAGAAACTAAATGCGGCTTCCCCTACCCAATCCGCATTTAGTTTCTGGACAGCAGCTAGTGTCCAGAAACTAAATGCGGTTTCCCCTACCCAATCCGCATTTAGTTTCTGGACACTAGCCGGTGTCCAGAAACTAAATGCGGTTTCCCCCACCCAATCCGCATTTAGTTTCTGGACACTAGCCGGTGTCCAGAAACCAAATGCGGTTTCCCCTACCCAATCCGCATTTAGTTTCTGGACAGCAGCTAGTGTCCAGAAACTAAGTGCGGTTTCCCCTACCCAATCCGCATTTAGTTTCTGGACACTAGCCGGTGTATAGAAACTAAATGCGGTTTCCCCTACCCAATCCGCATTTAGTTTCTGGACAGCAGCTAGTGTCCAGAAACTAAATGCGGTTTCCCCTACCCAATCCGCATTTAGTTTCTGGACACTAGCCGGTGTCCAGAAACTAAATGCGGTTTCCCCCACCCAATCCGCATTTAGTTTCTGGACACTAGCCGGTGTCCAGAAACCAAATGCGGTTTCCCCTACCCAATCCGCATTTAGTTTCTGGACAGCAGCTAGTGTCCAGAAACTAAATGCGGTTTCCCCTACCCAATCCGCATTTAGTTTCTGGACAGCAGCTAGTGTCCAGAAACTAAATGCGGTTTCCCCTACCCAATCCGCATTTAGTTTCTGGACACTAGCCGGTGTCCAGAAACTAAATGCGGTTTCCCCTACCCAATCCGCATTTAGTTTCTGGACAGCAGCTAGTGTCCAGAAACTAAATGCGGTTTCCCCTACCCAATCCGCATTTAGTTTCTGGACACTAGCCGGTGTCCAGAAACTAAATGCGGTTTCCCCCACCCAATCCGCATTTAGTTTCTGGACACTAGCCGGTGTCCAGAAACCAAATGCGGTTTCCCCTACCCAATCCGCATTTAGTTTCTGGACAGCAGCTAGTGTCCAGAAACTAAATGCGGTTTCCCCTACCCAATCCGCATTTAGTTTCTGGACACTAGCCGGTGTATAGAAACTAAATGCGGTTTCCCCTACCCAATCCGCATTTAGTTTCTGGACAGCAGCTAGTGTCCAGAAACTAAATGCGGTTTCCCCTACCCAATCCGCATTTAGTTTCTGGACAGCAGCTAGTGTCCAGAAACTAAATGCGGTTTCCCCTACCCAATCCGCATTTAGTTTCTGGACACTAGCCGGTGTCCAGAAACTAAATGCGGCTTCCCCTACCCAATCCGCATTTAGTTTCTGGACAGCAGCTAGTGTCCAGAAACTAAATGCGGTTTCCCCTACCCAATCCGCATTCAGTTTCTGGACACTAGCCGGTGGTCTCCCCTACCCAATCCGCATTTAGTTTCTGGACACTAGCCGGTGTCCAGAAACTAAATGCGGCTTCCCCTACCCAATCCGCATTTAGTTTCTGGACAGCAGCTAGTGTCCAGAAACTAAATGCGGTTTCCCCTACCCAATCCGCATTTAGTTTCTGGACACTAGCCGGTGTCCAGAAACTAAATGCGGTTTCCCCCACCCAATCCGCATTTAGTTTCTGGACACTAGCCGGTGTCCAGAAACCAAATGCGGTTTCCCCTACCCAATCCGCATTTAGTTTCTGGACAGCAGCTAGTGTCCAGAAACTAAGTGCGGTTTCCCCTACCCAATCCGCATTTAGTTTCTGCACACTAGCCGGTGTATAGAAACTAAATGCGGTTTCCCCTACCCAATCCGCATTTAGTTTCTGGACAGCAGCTAGTGTCCAGAAACTAAATGCGGTTTCCCCTACCCAATCCGCATTTAGTTTCTGGACAGCAGCTAGTGTCCAGAAACTAAATGCGGTTTCCCCTACCCAATCCGCATTTAGTTTCTGGACACTAGCCGGTGTACAGAAACTAAATGCGGTTTCCCCTACTCAATCCTCAAATCAGAAACTAAATGCGGTTTCCCCTACTCAATCCGCATTTAGTTTCTGGACAGCAGCTAGTGTCCAGAAACTAAATGCGGTTTCCCCTACCCAATCCGCATTTAGTTTCTGGACACTAGCCGGTGTCCAGAAACTAAATGCGGTTTCCCCTACCCAATCCGCATTTAGTTTCTGGACAGCAGCTAGTGTCCAGAAACTAAATGCGGTTTCCCCTACCCAATCCGCATTTAGTTTCTGGACACTAGCCGGTGTCCAGAAACTAAATGCGGTTTCCCCTACCCAATCCGCATTTAGTTTCTGGACAGCAGCTAGTGTCCAGAAACTAAATGCGGTTTCCCCTACCCAATCCGCATTTAGTTTCTGGACACTAGCCGGTGTCCAGAAACTAAATGCGGTTTCCCCTACCCAATCCGCATTTAGTTTCTGGACAGCAGCTAGTGTCCAGAAACTAAATTCGGTTTCCCCTACCCAATCCGCATTTAGTTTCTGGACAGCAGCTAGTGTCCAGAAACTAAATGCGGTTTCCCCTACCCAATCCGCATTTAGTTTCTGGACACTAGCCGGTGTCCAGAAACCAAATGCGGTTTCCCCTACCCAATCCGCATTTAGTTTCTGGACAGCAGCTAGTGTCCAGAAACTAAGTGCGGTTTCCCCTACCCAATCCGCATTTAGTTTCTGGACACTAGCCGGTGTATAGAAACTAAATGCGGTTTCCCCTACTCAATCCGCATTTAGTTTCTGGACAGCAGCTAGTGTCCAGAAACTAAATGCGGTTTCCCCTACCCAATCCGCATTTAGTTTCTGGACACTAGCCGGTGTCCAGAAACTAAATGCGGTTTCCCCTACCCAATCCGCATTTAGTTTCTGGACACTAGCCGGTGTCCAGAAACTAAATGCGGTTTCCCCCACCCAATCCGCATTTAGTTTCTGGACACTAGCCGGTGTCCAGAAACCAAATGCGGTTTCCCCTACCCAATCCGCATTTAGTTTCTGGACAGCAGCTAGTGTCCAGAAACTAAGTGCGGTTTCCCCTACCCAATCCGCATTTAGTTTCTGGACACTAGCCGGTGTATAGAAACTAAATGCGGTTTCCCCTACCCAATCCGCATTTAGTTTCTGGACAGCAGCTAGTGTCCAGAAACTAAATGCGGTTTCCCCTACCCAATCCGCATTTAGTTTCTGGACAGCAGCTAGTGTCCAGAAACTAAATGCGGTTTCCCCTACCCAATCCGCATTTAGTTTCTGGACACTAGCCGGTGTCCAGAAACTAAATGCGGCTTCCCCTACCCAATCCGCATTTAGTTTCTGGACAGCAGCTAGTGTCCAGAAACTAAATGCGGTTTCCCCTACCCAATCCGCATTTAGTTTCTGGACACTAGCCGGTGTCCAGAAACTAAATGCGGTTTCCCCCACCCAATCCGCATTTAGTTTCTGGACACTAGCCGGTGTCCAGAAACCAAATGCGGTTTCCCCTACCCAATCCGCATTTAGTTTCTGGACAGCAGCTAGTGTCCAGAAACTAAGTGCGGTTTCCCCTACCCAATCCGCATTTAGTTTCTGGACACTAGCCGGTGTATAGAAACTAAATGCGGTTTCCCCTACCCAATCCGCATTTAGTTTCTGGACAGCAGCTAGTGTCCAGAAACTAAATGCGGTTTCCCCTACCCAATCCGCATTTAGTTTCTGGACAGCAGCTAGTGTCCAGAAACTAAATGCGGTTTCCCCTACCCAATCCGCATTTAGTTTCTGGACACTAGCCGGTGTCCAGAAACTAAATGCGGTTTCCCCTACTCAATCCTCAAATCAGAAACTAAATGCGGTTTCCCCTACTCAATCCGCATTTAGTTTCTGGACAGCAGCTAGTGTCCAGAAACTAAATGCGGTTTCCCCTACCCAATCCGCATTTAGTTTCTGGACACTAGCCGGTGTCCAGAAACTAAATGCGGTTTCCCCTACCCAATCCGCATTTAGTTTCTGGACAGCAGCTAGTGTCCAGAAACTAAATGCGGTTTCCCCTACCCAATCCGCATTTAGTTTCTGGACACTAGCCGGTGTCCAGAAACTAAATGCGGTTTCCCCTACCCAATCCGCATTTAGTTTCTGGACAGCAGCTAGTGTCCAGAAACTAAATGCGGTTTCCCCTACCCAATCCGCATTTAGTTTCTGGACACTAGCCGGTGTCCAGAAACTAAATGCGGTTTCCCCTACCCAATCCGCATTTAGTTTCTGGACAGCAGCTAGTGTCCAGAAACTAAATTCGGTTTCCCCTACCCAATCCGCATTTAGTTTCTGGACAGCAGCTAGTGTCCAGAAACTAAATGCGGTTTCCCCTACCCAATCCGCATTTAGTTTCTGGACACTAGCCGGTGTCCAGAAACTAAATGCGGTTTCCCCTACCCAATCCGCATTTAGTTTCTGGACAGCAGCTAGTGTCCAGAAACTAAATGCGGTTTCCCCTACTCAATCCGCATTTAGTTTCTGGACAGCAGCTAGTGTCCAGAAACTAAATGCGGTTTCCCCTACCCAATCCGCATTTAGTTTCTGGACACTAGCCGGTGTCCAGAAACTAAATGCGGTTTCCCCTACCCAATCCGCATTTAGTTTCTGGACAGCAGCTAGTGTCCAGAAACTAAATGCGGTTTCCCCTACCCAATCCGCATTTAGTTTCTGGACACTAGCCGGTGTCCAGAAACTAAATGCGGTTTCCCCTACCCAATCCGCATTTAGTTTCTGGACAGCAGCTAGTGTCCAGAAACTAAATGCGGTTTCCCCTACCCAATCCGCATTTAGTTTCTGGACACTAGCCGGTGTCCAGAAACTAAATGCGGTTTCCCCTACCCAATCCGCATTTAGTTTCTGGACAGCAGCTAGTGTCCAGAAACTAAATGCGGTTTCCCCTACCCAATCCGCATTTAGTTTCTGGACAGCAGCTAGTGTCCAGAAACTAAATGCGGTTTCCCCTACCCAATCCGCATTTAGTTTCTGGACACTAGCCGGTGTCCAGAAACTAAATGCGGTTTCCCCTACCCAATCCGCATTTAGTTTCTGGACAGCAGCTAGTGTCCAGAAACTAAATGCGGTTTCCCCTACCCAATCCGCATTTAGTTTCTGGACACTAGCCGGTGTCCAGAAACTAAATGCGGTTTCCCCTACTCAATCCTCAAATCAGAAACTAAATGCGGTTTCCCCTACTCAATCCGCATTTAGTTTCTGGACAGCAGCTAGTGTCCAGAAACTAAATGCGGTTTCCCCTACCCAATCCGCATTTAGTTTCTGAACACTAGCCGGTGTCCAGAAACTAAATGCGGTTTCCCCTACCCAATCCGCATTTAGTTTCTGGACAGCAGCTAGTGTCCAGAAACTAAATGCGGTTTCCCCTACCCAATCCGCATTTAGTTTCTGGACACTAGCCGGTGTCCAGAAACTAAATGCGGTTTCCCCTACCCAATCCGCATTTAGTTTCTGGACAGCAGCTAGTGTCCAGAAACTAAATTCGGTTTCCCCTACTCAATCCGCATTTAGTTTCTGGACAGTAGCTAGTGTCCAGAAACTAAATGCGGTTTCCACTACCCAATCCGCATTTAGTTTCTGGACACTAGCCGGTGTCCAGAAACTAAATGCGGTTTCCCCTACCCAATCCGCATTTAGTTTCTGGACACTAGCCGGTGTCCAGAAACTAAATGCGGTTTCCCCTACCCAATCCGCATTTAGTTTCTGGACAGCAGCTAGTGTCCAGAAACTAAATGCGGTTTCCCCTACCCAATCCGCATTTAGTTTCTGGACACTAGCCGGTGTCCAGAAACTAAATGCGGTTTCCCCTACCCAATCCGCATTTAGTTTCTGGACAGCAGCTAGTGTCCAGAAACTAAATTCGGTTTCCCCTACTCAATCCGCATTTAGTTTCTGGACAGCAGCTAGTGTCCAGAAACTAAATGCGGTTTCCCCTACCCAATCCGCATTTAGTTTCTGGACACTAGTCGGTGTCCAGAAACTAAATGCGGTTTCCCCTACCCAATCCGCATTTAGTTTCTGGACACTAGTCGGTGTCCAGAAACTAAATGCGGTTTCCCCTACCCAATCCGCATTTAGTTTCTGGACACTAGTCGGTGTCCAGAAACTAAATGCGGTTTCCCCTACCCAATCCGCATTTAGTTTCTGGACACTAGTCGGTGTCCAGAAACTAAATGCGGTTTCCCCTACCCAATCCGCATTTAGTTTCTGGACACTAGCCGGTGTCCAGAAACTAAATGCGGTTTGACCTACCCAATCCGCATTTAGTTTCTGGACACTAGCCGGTGTCCAGAAACTAAATGCGGTTTCCCCTACCCAATCCGCATTTAGTTTCTGGACAGCAGCTAGTGTCCAGAAACTAAATGCGGTTTCCCCTACCCAATCCGCATTTAGTTTCTGGACACTAGCCGGTGTCCAGAAACTAAATGCGGTTTCCCCTACCCAATCCGCATTTAGTTTCTGGACAGCAGCTAGTGTCCAGAAACTAAATTCGGTTTCCCCCACTCAATCCGCATTTAGTTTCTGGACAGCAGCTAGTGTCCAGAAACTAAATGCGGTTTCCCCTACCCAATCCGCATTTAGTTTCTGGACACTAGTCGGTGTCCAGAAACTAAATGCGGTTTCCCCTACCCAATCCGCATTTAGTTTCTGGACACTAGTCGGTGTCCAGAAACTAAATGCGGTTTCCCCTACCCAATCCGCATTTAGTTTCTGGACACTAGCCGGTGTCCAGAAACTAAATGCGGTTTCCCCTACCCAATCCGCATTTAGTTTCTGGACACTAGCCGGTGTCCAGAAACTAAATGCGGTTTCCCCTACCCAATCCGCATTTAGTTTCTGGACAGCAGCTAGTGTCCAGAAACTAAATGCGGTTTCCCCTACCCAATCCGCATTTAGTTTCTGGACACTAGCCGGTGTCCAGAAACTAAATGCGGTTTCCCCTACCCAATCCGCATTTAGTTTCTGGACACTAGTCGGTGTCCAGAAACTAAATGCGGTTTCCCCTACCCAATCCGCATTTAGTTTCTGGACACTAGCCGGTGTCCAGAAACTAAATGCGGTTTCCCCTACCCAATCCGCATTTAGTTTCTGGACACTAGCCGGTGTCCAGAAACTAAATGCGGTTTCCCCTACCCAATCCGCATTTAGTTTCTGGACAGCAGCTAGTGTCCAGAAACTAAATGCGGTTTCCCCTACCCAATCCGCATTTAGTTTCTGGACACTAGCCGGTGTCCAGAAACTAAATGCGGTTTCCCCTACCCAATCCGCATTTAGTTTCTGGACAGCAGCTAGTGTCCAGAAACTAAATGCGGTTTCCCCTACCCAATCCGCATTTAGTTTCTGGACTCTAGCCGGTGTCCAGAAACTAAATGCGGTTTCCCCTACCCAATCTAAATGCGGATTGGGTAGGGGAAACCGCATTTAGTTTCTGGACACTAGCTGCTGTCCAGAAACTAAATGCGGATTGGGTAGGGGAAACCGCATTTAGTTTCTGGACACCGGCTAGTGTCCAGAAACTAAATGCGGATTGGGTAGGGGAAACCGCATTTAGTTTCTGGACAACGGATAGTGTCCAGAAACTAAATGCGGATTGGGTAGGCGAAACCGCATTTAGTTTCTGGACACTAGCTGCTGTCCAGAAACTAAATGCGGATTGGGTGGGGGAAACCGCATTTAGTTTCTGGACACTAGCTGCTGTCCAGAAACTAAATGCGGATTGGGTAGGGGAAACCGCATCTAGTTTCTGGACACTAGCTGCTGTCCAGAAACTAAATGCGGATTGGATAGTGGAAACCGCATTTAGTTTCTGGACAGCAGCTAGTGTCCAGAAACTAAATGCGGTTCCCCCTACACAATCCGCATTTAGTTTCTGGACACTAGCCACACAGAAACTAAATGCGGATTGGGTAGGGGAAACCGCATTTAGTTTCTGGACACTAGCTGCTGTTCAGAAACTAAATGCGGATTGGGTAGGGGAAACCGCATTTAGTTTCTGGACACCGGCTAGTGTCCAGTAACCAAATGCGGATTGGGTATGTGGAACCGTATTTAGTTTCTGGACACTAGCTGCTGTCCAGAAACTAAATGCGGATTGGGTAGGGGAAACCGCATTTAGTTTCTGGACACTAGCTGCTGTTCAGAAACTAAATGCGGATTGGGTAGGGGAAACCGCATTTAGTTTTTGGACACCGGCTAGTGTCCAGAAACTAAATGCGGATTGGGTAGGGGAAACCGCATTTAGTTTCTGGACAACGGCTAGTGTCCAGAAACTAAATGCGGATTGGGTAGGGGAAACCGCATTTAGTTTCTGGACACTAGCTGCTGTCCGGAAACTA
This sequence comes from Eristalis pertinax, assembly GCA_907269125.1. Taxonomy (NCBI): domain Eukaryota; kingdom Metazoa; phylum Arthropoda; class Insecta; order Diptera; family Syrphidae; genus Eristalis; species Eristalis pertinax. The sequence goes on from OU026147.1 coordinate 40,729,905, forward strand.
AATGCGGATTGGGTATGTGGAACCGCATTTAGTTTCTGGACACTAGCTGCTGTCCAGAAACTAAATGCGGATTGGGTAGGGGAAACCGCATTTAGTTTCTGGACACTAGCTGCTGTTCAGAAACTAAATGCGGATTGGGTAGGGGAAACCGCATTTAGTTTCTGGACACCGGCTAGTGTCCAGAAACTAAATGCGGATTGGGTAGGGGAAACCGCATTTAGTTTCTGGACACTAGCTGCTGTCCGGAAACTAAATGCGGATCGGGTATGTGGAACCGCATTTAGTTTCTGGACACTAGCTGCTGTCCAGAAACTAAATGCGGATTGGGTAGGGGAAACCGCATTTAGTTTCTGGACAACGGCTAGTGTCCAGAAACTAAATGCGGATTGGGTAGGGGAAACCGCATTTAGTTTCTGGACACTAGCTGCTGTCCGGAAACTAAATGCGGATCGGGTATGTGGAACCGCATTTAGTTTCTGGACACTAGCTGCTGTCCAGAAACTAAATGCGGATTGGGTAGGGGAAACCGCATCTAGTTTCTGGACACTAGCTGCTGTCCAGAAACTAAATGCGGATTGGGTAGGGGAAACAGCTAGTGTCCAGAAACTAAATGCGGATTGGGTAGGGGAAACCGCATTTAGTTTCTGGACACTAGCTGCTGTCCAGAAACTAAATGCGGATTGGGTAGGGGAAACCGCATTTAGTTTCTGGACACCGGCTATTGTCCAGAAACTAAATGCGGATAGGGTAGGGGGAACCGCATTTAGTTTCTGGACACTAGCTGCTGTCCAGAAACTAAATGCGGATTGGGTAGGGGAAACCGCATTTAGTTTCTGGACACTAGCTGCTGTCCAGAAACTAAATGCGGATTGGGTAGGGGAAACCGCATTTAGTTTCTGGACACCGGCTAGTGTCCAGAAACTAAATGCGGATTGGGTAGGGGAAACCGCATTTAGTTTCTGGACACTAGCTGTTGTCCAGAAACTAAATGCGGATTGGGTAGGGGGAACCGCATTTAGTTTCTGGACACTAGCTGCTGTCCAGAAACTAAATGGGGATTGGGTAGAGGAAACCGCATTTAATTTCTGGACACTAGCTGCTGTCCAGAAACTAAATGCGGATTGGGTAGGGGAAACCGCATTTAGTTTCTGGACACTAGCTGCGGATGCGGATTGGGTAGAGGAAACCGCATTTAGTTTCTGGACACCGGCTAGTGTCCAGAAGCTAAATGCGGATTGGGTAGGGGGAACCGCATTTAGTTTCTGGACACTAGCTGCTGTCCAGAAACTAAATGGGGATTGGGTAGGGGAAACCGCATTTAATTTCTGGACACTAGCTGCTGTCCAGAAACTAAATGGGGATTGGGTAGAGGAAACCGCATTTAATTTCTGGACACTAGCTGCTGTCCAGAAACTAAATGCGGATTGGGTAGGGGGAACCGCATTTAGTTTCTGGACACCGGCTTGTGTCCAGAAACTAAATGCGGATTGGGTAGGGGAAACCGCATTTAGTTTCTGGACACTAGCTGCTGTCCAGAAACTAAATGCGGATTGGGTAGGGGAAACCGCATTTAGTTTCTGGACACTAGCTGCTGTCCAGAAACTAAATGCTGATTGGGTAGGGGAAACCGCATTTAGTTTCTGGACACTAGCTGCTGTCCAGAAACTAAATGCGGTTTCCCCTACCCAGTCCGCATTTAGTTTCTGGACACTAGCCGGTGTCCAGAAACTAAATGCGGTTTCCCCTACCTAATCCTGGACACTAGCCGGTGTCCAGAAACTAACTAGCTGCTGTCCAGAAACTAAATGCGGTTTCCCCTACCCAATCCGCATTTAGTTTCTGGACAGCAGCTAGTGTCCAGAAACTAAATGCGGTTTCCCCTACCCAATCCGCATTTAGTTTCTGGACAGCAGCTAGTGTCCAGAAACTAAATGCGGTTTCCCCTACCCAATCCAAACACTAGCCGGTGTCCAGAAACTAAATGCGGTTTCCCCTACCCAATCCGCATTTAGTTTCTGGACAGCAGCTAGTGTCCAGAAACTAAATGCGGTTTCGCAGACCCAACCCGCTTTTAGTTTCTGGACAGCAGCTAGTGTCCAGAAACTAAATGCGGTTTCCCCTACCCAATCCGCATTTAGTTTCTGGACACTAGCCGGTGTCCAGAAACTAAATGCGGTTTCCCCTACCCAATCCGCATTTAGTTTCTGGACACTAGCCGGTGTCCAGAAACTAAATGCGGTTTCCCCTACCCAATCCGCATTTAGTTTCTGGACAGCAGCTAGTGTCCAGAAACTAAATGCGGTTTCGCAGACCCAACCCGCTTTTAGTTTCTGGATAGCAGCTAGTGTCCAGAAACTAAATGCGGTTTCCCCTACCCAATCCGCATTTAGTTTCTGGACAGCAGCTAGTGTCCAGAAACTAAATGCGGTTTCCCCTACCCAATCCGCATTTAGTTTCTGGACAGCAGCTAGTGTCCAGCAACTAAATGCGGTTTCCCCTACCCAATCCGCATTTAGTTTCTGGACAGCAGCTAGTGTCCAGAAACTAAATGCGGTTTCCCCTACCCAATAAGCATTTAGTTTCTGGACAGCAGCTAGTGTAAAATCCGCATTTAGTTTTGGACACTAGCCGGTGTCCAGAAACTAAATGCGGTTTCCCCTACCCAATCCGCATTTAGTTTCTGGACAGCAGCTAGTGTCCAGCAAATAAATGCGGTTTCCCCTACCCAATCCGCATTTAGTTTCTGGACAGCAGCTAGTGTCCAGAAACTAAATGCGGTTTCCCCTACCCAATATGCATTTGGTTTCTGGACAGCAGCTAGTGTCCAGAAACTAAATGCGGTTTCCCCTACCCAATCCGCATTTAGTTTCTGGACAGCAGCTAGTGTAAAATCCGCATTTAGTTTTGGACACTAGCCGGTGTCCAGAAACTAAATGCGGTTTCCCCTACCCAATCCGCATTTAGTTTCTGGACAGCAGCTAGTGTCCAGAAACTAAATGCGGTTTCCCCTACCCAATCCGCATTTAGTTTCTGGACAGCAGCTAGTGTCCAGAAACTAAATGCAGTTTCCCCTACCCAATCCAAACACTAGCCGGTGTCCAGAAACTAAATGCGGTTTCCCCTACCCAATCCGCATTTAGTTTCTGGACAGCAGCTAGTGTCCAGAAACTAAATGCGGTTTCCCCTACCCAATCCGCATTTAGTTTCGGGACAGCAGCTAGTGTCCAGCAACTAAATGCGGTTTCCCCTACCCAATCCGCATTTAGTTTCTGGACAGCAGCTAGTGTCCAGAAACTAAATGCGGTTTCCCCTACCCAATCCGCATTTAGTTTCTGGACAGCAGCTAGTGTCCAGAAACTAAATGCGGTTTCCCCTACCCAATCCGCATTTAGTTTCTGGACAGCAGCTAGTGTCCAGAAACTAAACCGGCTAGCCGGTGTCCAGAAACTAAATGCGGTTTCCCCTACCCAATCCGCATTTAGTTTCTGGACAGCAGCTAGTGTCCAGAAGCTAAATGTGGTTTCCCCTACCCAATCCGCATTTAATTTCTGGACACTAGCCGGTGTCCAGAAACTAAATGCGGTTTCCCCTACCCAATCCGCATTTAGTTTCTGGACAGCAGCTAGTGTCCAGTACCCAATCCGCATTTAGCTTCTGGACACTAGCCGGTGTCCAGAAACTAAATGCGGATTGGGTAGGGGAAACCGCATTTAGTTTCTGGACACTAGCTGCTGTCCAGAAACTAAAAGCGGGTTGGGTCTGCGAAACCGCATTTAGTTTCTGGACACTAGCTGCTGTCCAGAAACTAAATGCGGATTGGGTAGGGGAAACCGCATTTAGTTTCTGGACACCGGCTAGTGTCCAGAAACTAAATGCGGATTGGGTAGGGGAAACCGCATTTAGTTTCTGGACACTAGCTGCTGTCCAGAAACTAAATGCGGATTGGGTAGGGGAAACCGCATTTAGTTTCTGGACACTAGCTGCTATCCAGAAACTAAAAGCGGGTTGGGTCTGCGAAACCGCATTTAGTTTCTGGACACTAGCTGCTGTCCAGAAACTAAATGCGGATTGGGTAGGGGAAACCGCATTTAGTTTCTGGACACCGGCTAGTGTTTGGATTGGGTAGGGGAAACCGCATTTAGTTTCTGGACACTAGCTGCTGTCCAGAAACTAAATGCGGATTGGGTAGGGGAAACCGCATTTAGTTTCTGGACACTAGCTGCTGTCCAGAAACTAAATGCGGATTGGGTAGGGGAAACCGCATTTAGTTTCTGGACAGCAGCTAGTTAGTTTCTGGACACCGGCTAGTGTCCAGGATTAGATAGGGGAAACCGCATTTAGTTTCTGGACACCGGCTAGTGTCCAGAAACTAAATGCGGACTGGGTAGGGGAAACCGCATTTAGTTTCTGGACAGCAGCTAGTGTCCAGAAACTAAATGCGGTTTCCCCTACCCAATCAGCATTTAGTTTCTGGACAGCAGCTAGTGTCCAGAAACTAAATGCGGTTTCCCCTACCCAATCCGCATTTAGTTTCTGGACAGCAGCTAGTGTCCAGAAACTAAATGCGGTTTCCCCTACCCAATCCGCATTTAGTTTCTGGACACAAGCCGGTGTCCAGAAACTAAATGCGGTTCCCCCTACCCAATCCGCATTTAGTTTCTGGACAGCAGCTAGTGTCCAGAAATTAAATGCGGTTTCCTCTACCCAATCCCCATTTAGTTTCTGGACAGCAGCTAGGGTTGGGTCTGCGAAACCGCATTTAGTTTCTGGACACTAGCTGCTGTCCAGAAACTAAATGCGGATTGGGTAGGGGAAACCGCATTTAGTTTCTGGACACTAGCTGCTGTCCAGAAACTAAATGCGGATTGGGTAGGGGAAACCGCATTTAGTTTCTGGACACCGGCTAGTGTCCAGAAACTAAATGCTGATTGGGTAGGGGAAACCGCATTTAGTTTCTGGACACTAGCTGCTATCCAGAAACTAAAAGCGGGTTGGGTCTGCGAAACCGCATTTAGTTTCTGGACACTAGCTGCTGTCCAGAAACTAAATGCGGATTGGGTAGGGGAAACCGCATTTAGTTGCTGGACACTAGCTGCTGTCCAGAAACTAAATGCGGATTGGGTAGGGGAAACCGCATTTAGTTTCTGGACACCGGCTAGTGTCCAGAAACTAAATGCGGATTGGGTAGGGGAAACCGTATTTAGTTTCTGGACACTAGCTGCTGTCCAGAAACTAAATGCGGATTGGGTAGGGGAAACCGCATTTAGTTTCTGGACACTGGCTGCTGTCCAGAAACTAAATGCGGATTGGGTAGGGGAAACCGCATTTAGTTTCTGGACACTAGCTGCTGTCCAGAAACTAAATGCGGATTGGGTAGGGGAAACCGCATTTAGTTTCTGGACACTAGCTGCTGTCCAGAAACTAAATGCGGATTTTGTAGGGGAAACCGCATTTAGTTTCTGGACACTAGCTGCTGTCCAGAAACTAAATGCGGATTGGGTAGGGGAAACCGCATTTAGTTTCTGGACACCGGCTAGTGTCCAGAAACTAAATGCGGATTGGGTAGGGGAAACCGCATTTAGTTTCTGGACACTAGCTGCTGTCCAGAAACTAAATGCGGATTGGGTAGGGGAAACCGCATTTAGTTTCTGGACACTAGCTGCTGTCCAGAAACTGAATGCGGATTGGGTAGGGGAAACCGCATTTAGTTTCTGGACACCGGCTAGTGTCCAGAAACTAAATGCGGATTGGGTAGGGGAAACCGCATTTAGTTTCTGGACACTAGCTGCTGTCCAGAAACTAAATGCGGATTGGGTAGGGGAAACCGCATTTAGTTTCTGGACACTAGCTGCTGTCCAGAAACTAAATGCGGATTGGGTAGGGGAAACCGCATTTAGTTTCTGGACACTAGCTGCTGTCCAGAAACTAAATGCGGATTGGGTAGGGGAAACCGCATTTAGTTTCCAGAAACAGCAGGACAGCAGCTAGTGTCCAGAAACTAAATGCGGTTTCCCCTACCCAATCCGCATTTAGTTTCTGGACACTAGCCGGTGTCCAGAAACTAAATGCGGTTTCCCCTACCCAATCCGCATTTAGTTTCTGGACAGCAGCTAGTGTCCAGCAACTAAATGCGGTTTCCCCTACCCAATCCGCATTTAGTTTCTGGACAGCAGCTAGTGTCCAGAAACTAAATGCGGTTTCCCCTACCCAATCCGCATTTAGTTTCTGGACAGCAGCTAGTGTCCAGAAACTAAATGCGGTTTCCCCTACCCAATCCGCATTTAGTTTCTGGACACTAGCCGGTGTCCAGAAACTAAATGCGGTTTCCCCTACCCAATCCGCATTTAGTTTCTGGACAGCAGCTAGTGTCCAGAAACTAAATGCGGTTTCCCCTACCCAATCCGCATTTAGTTTCTGGACAGCAGCTAGTGTCCAGAAACCAAATGCGGTTTCCCCTACCCAATCCGCATTTAGTTTCTGGACAGCAGCTAGTGTCCAGAAACTAAATGCGGTTTCCCCTACCCAATCCGCATTTAGTTTCTGGACAGCAGCTAGTGTCCAGCAACTAAATGCGGTTTCCCCTACCCAATCCGCATTTAGTTTCTGGACAGCAGCTAGTGTCCAGAAACTAAATGCGGTTTCCCCTACCCAATCCGCATTTAGTTTCTGGACAGCAGCTAGTGTCCAGAAACTAAATGCGGTTTCCCCTACCCAATCCAAACACTAGCCGGTGTCCAGAAACTAAATGCGGTTTCCCCTACCCAATCCGCATTTAGTTTCTGGACAGCAGCTAGTGTCCAGAAACTAAACCGGCTAGCCGGTGTCCAGAAACTAAATGCGGTTTCCCCTACCCAATCCGCATTTAGTTTCTGGACAGCAGCTAGTGTCCAGAAACTAAATGCGGTTTCCCCTACCCAATCTGCATTTAGTTTCTGGACACTAGCCGGTGTCCAGAAACTAATTGCGATTTCCCCTACCCAATCCGCATTTAGTTTCTGGACAGCAGCTAGTGTCCAGAAACTAAATGCGGTTTCCCCTACCCAATCCGCATTTAATTTCTGGACACTAGCCGGTGTCCAGAAACTAAATGCGGTTTCCCCTAACCAATCCGCATTCAATTTCAATTTCAATTTCATTTTTATTTATAATTCATTTTGGAGTGTTTACACTTGTTTATCTGCAAAGCCTGAGTGGCTTGTCTGCAGATGACTAATCACAAAAAATTACAATTATAAATGTTGAAATTCATTAAATTCAATTATGTGTTAGTTAAAAAAGCAAAAACATGGGCAATACAAGTAACAAATAGTTATAATAACACAATAGTTTACGATTTTCGAATTTAAGTTTAAAGTTGAATATTTTAGTTTGAAGAGTTTAAATAGATTTCTTTAACTTTTTTTATAATTTCTCTTTTGGGTAGGTTGCGAACTTCCCTTGGGAGTTCGTTAAGGATTGTCGGAATTGCCACTTTAATTGTCCTTCGACCATATTCATTCCAGTACCTCGGAACTTCACATAGCTGCTGCTGTCGTCTTCTAGTGTTCACCGTCTGCTGTGTTTGGATCCTGTATGTGTTGTCATCATCGAAATTGGCCAAGATTTCCAAATTATGTATTTGGCAGATGTTAAGCATGCGTGTTGGTTGGCTTCTTTGTTGCTGAACTTCTCTGCTACTTCCTGTTTCCACCACAAGCTTTTGAAGTCTTCTGTGCACTTTTTGTAGCGATTGCAATTGAGATGCTCTTCCCCACGCTGTTATTCCATACCGTAGATGTGATTCCACCAGGCCCATGTAGCACTGTTTGAGTACTCTTGGCGTACACAGTTTACGAAGATGGAAAAGGGCGTATGCAGAGTGACACAATTTCTTCCTCAATATCTCTATATGGTGGTTCCATTTAAAGTTGTAGTCCATTGTCAGTCCTAGGTACCTATACGTTGACACATAATCAATGTTTACGGTGCAGTCATCATCGTCTTCTGTTATTCCATCACAGCCATATCTGTGCAAACAATCTACGCTGTGCATTTTTATCTTAAGTTTCGTTCTGGGAATATGCGGCGGGCGAATGTGCATTAACTTTGTCTTAAGTGCGTTGATAATTAATCCATGGTCGTGACACCAAGCAGCGATTCTATTAAAATCTAATTGCATAAGTTTCACCGCTTCGTCAACGCTCCTATGGCTAACTACGATCGCTGTGTCGTCCGCATACGCATAACCCGTACTATACTTCAGCACTGACAGTAGATCATTGACGTATATAATAAACAGAAGCGGACCTAGCTTCGATCCTTGTGGAACACCATAATCGATATTTTCTTCATTGCTAACGTAATCACCAATTTTGACCTGGAATGATCTGTTACTTAGGTAGCTTGCAAACCATGTTAAGATGTGACCCCGTACACCAATCTTCTCCAGCTGCCTTAAGATTTGTCTGTGGCTCAAAGTGTCGAAGGCTTTCTTAAAGTCAATAAACAGAACTACTGAGCTATGGTTTTTGTCCAAACTTAGGTACATTTTGTTCGCGAAATCTCCAAGTAGTCTGTTTATATTTTTTCCTTTGCGGAATCCAAATTGATTCTTGTTGAGGCTGTTGTATTTTTCTATAAAGTTGTATAGTCTTCTGGCCAACACCTCTTCTAGAACTTTATCGACTACTGATAGGATTGAGATTGGTCTGTAGTTAAGGATTTCACTTTTCTTTCCACTTTTGTGAATCGGTCTAACTATAGATTTTTTAAGCATGTTTGGTACAGATGCTTGATCTAAGCTCATGTTGATCAGTTTTGTAAGTACTGGAGATAGGGTTTGAGCGCTGTTTTTCAGATCTTTTGGTCTTATTCCATCTACTCCCGCCGATTTGTCGCTTTTCAACGAACTCAGTATGTTGCATACCTCCTCAACTGATACATCTTCAACGTAGATTGAATGTTGTACTCTGCTTGTATTGTACTGGAGTGTTTGGTGGCTACATTCATGAACAATTGTCCGTACTTCTGAAGTTAAAGCTTTCGCGAATTTGTTGGTCAGGTCTTTAATGTTGCTTTCATTCGAGAAATTCTTGATTAAAACCTCATCCAGATTACATTTCTTTTTACCAAGTATCAAATTTACAAGCTTCCAGGTCTCCCTGGGGTTATTCTTACAAGTCTCAAATTGCTGTTTGTAAAAGTTCGATTTTGTTCTGGCTATCTTCTTGTTCAGCTCGTTTCGATATCTTCTGTATTCTCTGTGATAATCTTCATTGTGTCTGTTGTTTATGTGTCTCCTGTATAGTCTATCGCGTTCTTTGCAATCGTTTTTCAACTCAGCGGTAATCCAACTATGCTCCGTAGTTCTTTTCTTCCTTTTCACTGTTGATGTTGTGGTCAGAAAATTCATTGCCTCTTTGAACTTCTCATATAGATCATTTACATTTGTATATATATTCAGCTCATTCCACTTGAATTCATGTACCTTTTGTGCTACAAGGTGACTTAGGATTTGGCTTTCATTTTTGGAATCTATTTGAAGTTTGTTGTCTCTTTTAACTCCACAGTATAGCGCATAGTGATCTGAGATGCATAGTTCAATCACCGCTGAGTTAATTTCGGCATTGCTCACTCTTACGAGATTGTGGTCTATTAATGTTTTTGTATCTCTGATTGGGTCAACACGAGTGTGCGAATATATACAATTATGCAGACCTTTTGACGCTATCATCGACAAATAATCACAGACATCTGAATTAGTTTTATCTTTTAAATTTATGTTGACGTCCCCCATTATAAAAAGGTTACATTTAGTTCCGACTTCATCAACATGCTTACTTAATTCACGAACAAAACATTTAACATTCTTCTTTGGTGGTCTGTACACAGAGATGATTGACGCTTCAAAATTTCCACGTTTAACATTGATAGAGACATTTTCATACATATATGTCACTCTTTCTACTTTGTCATATACAATATTATTTTTCACGTATATACATATTCCACCTCCTCCTCCGGGGTTGCTTCGATTAAAGAACTCACTGCTGTATCCTTCAATCTGATATTGGTTATTTTCTTCTTTTCTAATATTTATTTCGCACAACATAATGACATCTATATACGACAAAAACTCATTAATATATAACATCAACGCATTCCAGTTTTTCCTCAAGGACCTTACATTTAGTGACATAGATGAGAATTCACTTATATTATTTTTTACATATACACAGGCCTCTTCTTGAGATTTAATATTTTTAAAATCGGTACTTATTATATTATCGAGTTCATTCTCCATAGTGACGATTTTTTTTTGCGCAACAGTGTTATTACGATTTTGACGTTTGTCGTGATCGTTTATGTCATTTTGTCAATATCGTTGATTGATCGTATTTCGATAATGGGATCTCCTTCTGTCTTTCTAGCAAGAACCTTGTTGTTCCGAAACCAAACAAACTTCCAGTTGGCAGTTCTTGCTTTATTTTTTGCTAACCATACAATTTTTCGGAAGTGTGATGTGAGGTGTTCGTTTATATAAATGTTTTGATTTGCGTACACCGGGTTGATTTGTTTTTGTAGTTTGGTGCACACCTGACCATACTTCAGGTTTCGTTTTTGTTTTGCTCGATCCATGAACGTAGCTTTTGTTGTTTTTCTCGTGAAGCTTACAACAATATTTTTCATTTGTTGGTTCTTTCTGTCATTATACGTGTATATTTCCTCAATATCGGATTCTCCAATTTGTGTATCAAGTGCATCACCTATTGCCTTGACCAAATCAAAAGCGTTTTCGTTGTTAGACATCGGAACGTTTTTAATTTCTACATTCCTGTCAATTTGCTTTTGTTCCAGTGTGTTTACCTGTGTCTGGAGATATGTGATTTGTTCGTCTTTATATTCGATTTGTTTTTTGTAATCTGCCAGTTCTTTTCTCAGTGCTTGTATTAAGGAGTTATTTTGTGCAAGTAAAATATCAATTTCGTCGTATTTACTTGTTGTGAACTCTACTGCTTTTGAATATTCCTTTAACATTTCCTTTATTACTTTCAGTTCTTTGTTTATAGAACTGTTATCGGACAGTACAACGGCTGCTGCAGCTGTCTTCGGGGACTCCGCTGTTCTGGTTCTCTTTGCAGTTTGGACATTATCTTCATGTGGTGTTTTATCTTTTACTCTGCATGAAGGGCATGTCCAATTTTTCTTTGTCTGCTGGGACATCTTTCGGTAAGAATTTTGTGAAATTGAGCAGCATTCAAAATGTAAATCTCCCTTGCAGGCCGAGCAGTTGATATATTCGCCGTCAAGTGGTAACGGATCATCACATCTACAACACGATTTCATCTTACCAGAATGTTTAATTTTTTTCGCTTTTCCTCATTTAGTTTCTGGACAGCAGCTAGTGTCCAGAAACTAAATGCGGTTTCCCCTACCCAATCCGCATTTAGTTTCTGGACAGCAGCTAGTGTCCAGAAACTAAATGCGGTTTCCCCTACCCAATCCGCATTTAGTTTCTGGACAGCAGCTAGTGTCCAGAAACTAAATGCGGTTTCCCCTACCCAATCCGCATTTAGTTTCTGGACAGCAGCTAGTGTCCAGAAACTAAATGCGGTTTCCCCTACCCAATCCGCATTTAGTTTCTGGACACTAGCCGGTGTCCAGAAACTAAATGCGGTTTCCCCTACCCAATCCGCATTTAGTTTCTGGACAGCAGCTAGTGTCCAGAAACTAAATGCGGTTTCCCCTACCCAATCCGCATTTAGTTTCTGGACAGCAGCTAGTGTCCAGAAACTAAATGCGGTTTCCCCTACCCAATCCGCATTTAGTTTCTGGACACTAGCCGGTGTCCAGAAACTAAATGCGGTTTCCCCTACCCAATCCCCATTTAGTTTCTGGACAGCAGCTAGTGTCCAGAAACTAAATGCGGTTTCCCCTACCCAATCCGCATTTAGTTTCTGGACACTAGCCGGTGTCCAGAAACTAAATGCGGTTTCCCCTACCCAATCCGCATTTAGTTTCTGGACAGCAGCTAGTGTCCAGAAACTAAATGCGGTTTCCCCTACCCAATCCGCATTTAGTTTCTGGACACTAGCCGGTGTCCAGAAACTAAATGCGGTTTCCCCTACCCAATCCCCATTTAGTTTCTGGACAGCAGCTAGTGTCCAGAAACTAAATGCGGTTTCCCCTACCCAATCCGCATTTAGTTTCTGGACAGCAGCTAGTGTCCAGAAACCAAACGCGGTTTCCCCTACCCAATCCGCATTTAGTTTCTGGACAGCAGCTAGTGTCCAGAAACTAAATGCGGTTTCCCCTACCCAATCCGCATTTAGCTTCTGGACACTAGCCGGTGTCCAGAAACTTAATGCGGTTTCCCCTACCCAATCCGCATTTAGTTTCTGGACAGCAGCTAGTGTCCAGAAACCAAATGCGGTTTCCCCTACCCAATCCGCATTTAGCTTCTGGACACTAGCCGGTGTCCAGAAACTTAATGCGGTTTCCCCTACCCAATCCGCATTTAGTTTCTGGACAGCAGCTAGTGTCCAGAAACTAAATGCGGTTTCCCCCTACCCAATCCGCATTTAGTTTCTGGACAGCAGCTAGTGTCCAGAAACTAAATGCGGTTTCCCCTACCCAATCCGCATTTAGTTTCTGGACAGCAGCTAGTGTCCAGCAACTAAATGCGGTTTCCCCTACCCAATCCGGTTTCCCCTACCCAATCCGCATTTAGTTTCTGGACAGCAGCTAGTGTCCAGAAACTAAATGCGGTTTCCCCTACCCAATCCAAACACTAGCCGGTGTCCAGAAACTAAATGCGGTTTCCCCTACCCAATCCGCATTTAGTTTCTGGACAGCAGCTAGTGTCCAGAAACTAAATGCGGTTTCCCCTACCCAATCCGCATTTAGTTTCTGGACAGCAGCTAGTGTCCAATCCGCATTTAGTTTCTGGACACTAGCCGGTGTCCAGAAACTAAATGCGGTTTCCCCTACCCAATCCGCATTTAGTTTCTGGACAGCAGCTAGTGTCCAGAAACTAAATGCGGTTTCCACTACCCAATCCGCATTTAGTTTCTGGACACTAGCCGGTGTCCAGAAACTAAATGCGGTTTCCCCTACCCAATCCGCATTTAGTTTCTGGACAGCAGCTAGTGTCCAGCAACTAAATGCGGTTTCCCCTACCCAATCCGCATTTAGTTTCTGGACAGCAGCTAGTGTCCAGAAACTAAATGCGGTTTCCCCTACCCAATCCGCATTTAGTTTCTGGACAGCAGCTAGTGTCCAGAAACTAAATGCGGTTTCCCCTACTCAATCCGCATTTAGTTTCTGGACAGCAGCTAGTGTCCAGAAACTAAATGCGGTTTCCCCTACCCAATCCGCATTTAGTTTCTGGACACCGGCTAGTGTCCAGAAACTAAATGCGGTTTCCCCTAGACAGCAGCTAGTGTCCAGAAACACCGGGTAGTGTCCAGAAACTAAATGCGGATTGGGTAGGGGAAACCGCATTTAGTTTCTGGACACTAGCTGCTGTCCAGAAACTAACTAGCTGCTGTCCAGAAACTAAATGCGGATTGGGTAGGGGAAACCGCATTTAGTTTCTGGACACTAGCTGCTGTCCAGAAACTAAATGCGGATTGGGTAGGGGAAACCGCATTTAGTTTCTGGACACTAGCTGCTGTCCAGAAACTAAATGCGGATTGGGTAGGGGAAACCGCATTTAGTTTCTGGACACTAGCTGCTGTCCAGAAACTAAATGCGGATTGAGTAGGGGAAACCGCATTTAGTTTCTGGACACTAGCTGCTGTCCAGAAACTAAATGCGGATTGGGTAGGGGAAACCGCATTTAGTTTCTGGACACTAGCTGCTGTCCAGAAACTAAATGCGGATTGGGTAGGGGAAACCGCATTTAGTTTCTGGACACTAGCTGCTATCCAGAAACAAAATGCGGATTGGGTAGGGGAAACCGCATTTAGTTTCTGGACACTAGCTGCTGTCCAGAAACTAAATGCGGATTGGGTAGGGGAAACCGCATTTAGTTTCTGGACACTAGCTGCTGTCCAGAAACTAAATGCGGATTGGGTAGGGGAAACCGCATTCAGTTTCTGGACACCGGCTAGTGTCCAGAAACTAAATGCGGATTGGGTAGGGGAAACCGCATTTAGTTTCTGGACACTAGCTGCTGTCCAGAAACTAAATGCGGATTGAGTAGGGGAAACCGCATTTAGTTTCTGGACACTAGCTGCTGTCGAGAAACTAAATGCGGATTGGGTAGGGGAAACCGCATTTAGTTTCTGGACACCGGCTAGTGTCCAGAAACTAAATGCGGATTGGGTAGGGAAACCGCATTTAGTTTCTGGACACCGGCTAGTGTCCAGAAACTAAATGCGGATTGGGTAGGGGAAACCGCATTTAGTTTCTGGACACTAGCTGCTGTCCAGAAACTAAATGCGGATTGGGTAGGGGAAACCGCATTTAGTTTCTGGACACTAGCTGCTGTCCAGAAACTAAATGCGGATTGGGTAGGGGGAAACCGCATTTAGTTTCTGGACACTAGCTGCTGTCCAGAA